>CM077469.1:20399588-20586874 GCA_039654755.1 Calcarius lapponicus | reverse complement strand
CTTCCTCATTTCCTTCCTTCCTTCCTCCTTCCTTCCTTCCTTCCTTCCTTCCTTCCTTCCTTCCTTCCTTCCTTCCTTCCTTCCTATCCTTCCTTCCTTCCTTCCTTCCTTCCTTCCTCACTTCCTCACTTCCTCACTTCCTCACTTCCTTCCTTCATTCCTCACTTCCTTTCTTCCACCACTTCCTTCCTTCCGCCACCTTCCTTCCTTCCGTCACTTCCTTCCGCCACTTCCGCCACTTCCTTCCTCACTTCCTTCCTCATTTCCGCCCCTTCCTTCCTTCCTTCCTTCCTTCCTTCCTTCCTTCCTTCCTTCCTTCCTTCCTTCCTTCCTTCCTTCCTTCCTTCCTTTCCTTCCTTCCTTCCTTCCTTCCTTCCTTCCTTCCTTCCTTCCTTCCTTCCTTCCTTCCTTCCTTCCTCCACTTCCTCACTTCATTCCTCACTTCCTTTCTTCCGCCACTTCCTTCCTTCCACTACTTCCTTCCTTCTGCCACTCTCTTCCTTCCTCTCCTGCCTTCCTGCCTTCCTGCCTTTCTGCCTTCCTTCCTCACTTCCTTCCTGCCTTCCTTCCTGCCTTCCTCACTTCCTCCCTTCCTTCCTCACTTCCTTCCTCCCTTCCTTCCTCACTTCCTTCCTCACTTCCTTCCTTCCTTCCTCACTTCCTTCCCTGACTTCCTCATTTCATTCCTTCCTCACTTCCTCACTTCCGTCCTTCCTTCCTTCCCTCACTTCCTTCCTTCATTCCTCACTTCCTTTCTTCCACCACTTCCTTCCTTCCGCCACTTCCTTCCTTCCGTCACTTCTTCCGCCACTTCCGCCACTTCCTTCCTCACTTCCTTCCTCATTTCCGCCCCTTCCTTCCTTCCTTCCTTCCTTCCTTCCTTCCTTCCTTCCTTCCTTCCTTCCTTCCTTCCTTCCTTCCTTCCTTCCTTCCTTCCTTCCTTCCTTCCTTCCTTCCTTCCTTCCTTCCTTCCTTCCTTCCTTCCCTTCCCTTCCCTTCCCTTCCCTTCCCTTCCCTTCCCTTCCCTTCCCTTCCCTTCCCTTCCTTCCCTTCCTTCCTTCCTTCCCTTCCTGATTTCCTTCCTTCCTTCCTTCCTTCCTTCCTTCCTTCCTTCCTTCCTTCCTTCCTTCCTTCCTTCCTTCCTTCCTTCCTTCCTTCCTTCCTCACTTCCTCACTTCCTCACTTCCTCACTTCCTCCTCACTTCCTCATTTCCTTCCTCACTTCCTTCTGCCACTTCCTTTCTTCCACCACTTCCTTCCTTCCGCCACTTCCTTCCTTCCGTCACTTCCTTCCGCCACTTCCGCCACTTCCTTCCTCATTTCCGCCCTTTCCTTCCTTCCTTCCTTCCTTCCTTCCTTCCTTCCTTCCTTCCTTCCTTCCTCCTTCCTTCCTTCCTTCCTTCCTTCCTTCCTTCCTTCCTTCCTTCCTTCCTTCCTTCCTTCCTTCCTTCCTTCTCTTCCTTCCTTCCTCCTTCCTTCCTTTCCTTCCTCACTTCCTCCCTTCCTTCCTTCCTCCTGCCTTCCTCCCTCCCTTCCTCACTTCCTTCCTTCATCACTTCCTTCCGCCACTTCCTTCCTTCCTTTCGCCACTTCCTTCCGCCACTTCCTTCCTTCCGCCCCTTCCTTCCGCCCCTTCCTTCCTTCCGCCCCTTCCTTTCGCCACTTCCTTCCTTCCTTCCTTCCTTCCTTCCTTCCTTCCTTCCTTCCTTCCTTCCTTCCTTCCTTCCTTCCTTCCTTCCTTCCTTCCTTCCTTCCCTTCCTTCCTTCCTTCCTTCCTTCCTTCCTTCCCTCACTTCCTCACTTCCTCACTTCCTCTCACTTTCCTCACTTTCCTTCCGCCACTTCCTTCCGCCACTTCCTTCCTTCCGTCACTTCCTTCCGCCACTTCCGCCACTTCCTTCCTCACTTCCTTCCTCATTTCCGCTCCTTCCTGCCTTCCTGCCTTCCTGCCTTCCTGCCTTCCTTCCTCACTTCCTTCCTGCCCTTCCTTCCTGCCTTCCTCACTTCCTCCCTTCCTTCCTCACTTCCTTCCTCCCTTCCTTCCTCCCTTCCTTCCTCACTTCCTTCCTTCCTTCCTCACTTCCTTCCTGACTTCCTCATTTCATTCCTTCCTCACTTCCTCACTTCCGTCCCTTCCTTCCTTCCTCACTTCTCTTCCTCACCTTCCTCATTTCCTTCCTTCCTTCCTTCCTTCCTTCCTTCCTTCCTTCCTTCCTTCCTTCCTTCCTTCCTTCCTTCCTTCCTTCCTTCCTTCCTTCCTTCCTTCCTTCCTTCCTTCCTTCCTTCCTTCCTTCCTTCCTCACTTCCTCACTTCCTCACTTCCTTCCTTCATTCCTCACTTCCTTTCTTCCACCACTTCCTTCCTTCCGCCACTTCCTTCCTTCCGTCACTTCCTTCCGCCACTTCCGCCACTTCCTTCCTCACTTCCTTCCTCATTTCCGCCCCTTCCTTCCTTCCTTCCTTCCTTCCTTCCTTCCTTCCTTCCTTCCTTCCTTCCTTCCTTCCTTCCTTCCTTCCTTCCTTCCTTCCTTCCTTCCTTCCTCCTTCCTTCCTTCCTTCCTTCCTTCCTCTTCCTTCCTCCACTTCCTCACTTCATTCCTCACTTCCTTTCTTCCGCCACTTCTCCTTCCTTCCACTACTTCCTTCCTTCTGCCACTTCCTTCTGCCACTTCCTTCCTTCCTTCCTTCCTTCCTTCCTTCCTTCCTGCCTTCCTTCCTTCCTTCCTCACTTCCTTCCTGCCTTCCTTCCTGCCTTCCTCACTTCCTCCCTTCCTTCCTCACTTCCTTCCTCCCTTCCTTCCTCACTTCCTTCCTCACTTCCTTCCTTCCTTCCTCACTTCCTTCCTGACTTCCTCATTTCATTCCTTCCTCACTTCCTCACTTCCGTCCTTCCTTCCTTCCTCACTTCCTTCCTTCATTCCTCACTTCCTTTCTTCCACCACTTCCTTCCTTCCGCCACTTCCTCCTTCCGTCACTTCCTTCCGCCACTTCCGCCACTCTCCTTCCTCACTTCCTTCCTCATTTCCGCCCCTTCCTTCCTTCCTTCCTTCCTTCCTTCCTTCCTTCCTTCCTTCCTTCCTTCCTTCCTTCCTTCCTTCCTTCCTTCCTTCCTTCCTTCCTTCCTTCCTTCCTTCCTTCCTTCCTTCCTTCCTCACTTCCTCACTTCCTCACTTCCTCACTTCCTCACTTCCTTCCTCACTTCCCTCATTTCCTTCCTCACTTCCTTCTGCCACTTCCTTTCTTCCACCACTTCCTTCCTTCCGCCACTTCCTTCCTTCCGTCACTTCCTTCCGCCACTTCCGCCACTTCCTTCCTCATTTCCGCCCTTTCCTTCCTTCCTTCCTTCCTTCCTTCCTTCCTTCCTTCCTTCCTTCCTTCCTTCCTTCCTTCCTTCCTTCCTTCCTTCCTTCCTTCCTTCCTTCCTTCCTTCCTTCCTTCCTTCCTTCCTTCCTTCCTTCCTTCCTTCCTTCCTTCCTTCCTCACTTCCTCACTTCCTCCCTTCCTTCCTTCCTTCCTGCCTTCCTCCCTCCCTCCCTCCCTCCTTCCTCACTTTCCTTCCTTCATCACTTCCTTCCGCCACTTCCTTCCTTCCTTTCGCCACTTCCTTCCTTCCGCCCCTTCCTTCCGCCCCTTCCTTCCTTCCGCCCCTTCCTTTCGCCACTTCCTTCCTTCCTTCCTTCTTCCTTCCTTCTTCCCTTCCTTCCTTCCTTCCTTCCTTCCTTCCTTCCTTCCTTCCTTCCTTCCTCCCCTTCCTCCCTTCCTCCCTTCCTCCCTTCCTCCCTTCCCTCCCTTCCTTCCGCCACTTCCTTCCGCCACTTCCTTCTTCCGCCACTTCCTTCCTTCCTTCCTTCCTTCCTTCCTTCCTTCCTTCCTTCCTTCCTTCCTTCCTTCCTTCCTTCCTTCCTTCCTTCCTTCCTTCCTTCCTTCCTTCCTTCCTTCCTTCCTTCCTTCCTTCCTTCCTTCCTTCCTCACTTCCTCACTTTCCTCACTTCCTTCCTCACTTCCTTCCTCACTTCCTTCCTCCCTTCCTCACTTCCTTCCTTCCTTCCTTCCTCACTTCCTTCCTCACTTCCTCATTTCCTTCCTTCCTCACTTCCTTCTGCCACTTCCTTTCTTCCTTTCTTCCCACCACTTCCTTCCTTCCGCCACTTCCTTCCTCACTTCCTTCCTCATTTCCGCCCCTTCCTTCCTTCCTTCCTTCCTTCCTTCCTTCCTTCCTTCCTTCCTTCCTTCCTTCCTTCCTTCCTTCCTTCCTTCCTTCCTTCCTTCCTTCCTTCCTTCCTTCCTTCCTTCCTTCCTTCCCTTCCTCCTCACTTCCTCACTTCCTCACTTCCTTCCTCACTTCCTTCCTTCCTCACTTCCTTCCTGACTTCCTCATTTCCTTCCTTCCTCACTTCCTCACTTCCTTCCTCACTTCCTTCCTTCCTTCCTCACTTCCTTCCTCATTTCCGCCCTTTCCTTCCTTCCTCCCTTCCTTCCTTCCTCACTTCCTTCCTCACTTCCTCATTTCCTTCCTTCCTTCCTTCCTGCCTTCCTTCCTTCCTCCCTCCCTCCCTCCCTCCCCTCCCTCACCCTCCCCTCCCTCCCTCCCTCCCTCCCTCCCTTCCTCACTTCCTTCCTTCCGCCACTTCCTTCCTTCCTTTCGCCACTTCCTTTCGCCACTTCCTTTCGCCACTTCCTTCCTGCCACTTCCTTCCTTCCGCTCCTTCCTTCCGCCACTTCCTTCCTTCCGCCACTTCCTTCCTTCCTTCCTTCCTTCCTTCCTTCCTTCCTTCCTTCCTTCCTTCCTTCCTTCCTTCCTTCCTTCCTTCCTTCCTTCCTTCCTTCCTTCCTTCCTTCCTTCCTTCCTTCCTTCCTTCCTCCCTTCCTTCCTCACTTCCTTCCTCCTTCCTTCCTCACTTCCTTCCTCACTTCCTTCCTCACTTCCTCACTTCCTTCCTCACTTCCTCACTTCCTTCCTCACTTCCTCATTTCCTTCCTTCCTCATCCTTCCTTCTGCCACTTCCTTCCTTCCTTTTCTTCCACCACTTCCTTCTTTCCGCCACTTCCTTCCTTCCGTCACTTCCTTCCGCCACTTCCGCCACCTTCCTTCCTCACTTCCTTTCTCATTTCCGCTCCTTCCTTCCTTCCTTCCTTCCTTCCTTCCTTCCTTCCTTCCTTCCTTCCTTCCTTCCTTCCTTCCTTCCTTCCTTCCTTCCTTCCTTCCTTCCTTCCTTCCTTCCTTCCTTCCTTCCTTCCTTCCTTCCTTCCTTCCTTCCTCACTTCCTTCCTCACTTCCTTCCTCACTTCCTCACTTCCTTCCGCCACTATCCTTCCGCCCACTTCCTTCCTTCCTTCCTTCCTTCCTTCCTTCCTTCCTTCCTTCCTTCCTTCTTCCTTCCTTCCTTCCTTCCTTCCTTCCTTCCTTCCTTCCTTCCTTCACTTCCTTCACTTCCTCACTTCATTCCTCACTTCCTTTCTTCCGCCACTTCCTTCCTTCCGCCACTTCCTTCCTTCCGCCACTTCCTTCTGCCACTTCCTTCTGCCACTTCCTTCCTTCCTTCCTTCCTTCCTTCCTTCCTTCCTTCCTGCCTTCCTGCCTTCCTGCCTTTCTGCCTTCCTTCCTCACTTCCTTCCTGCCTTCCTTCCTGCCTTCCTCACTTCCTCCCTTCCTTCCTTCCTCACTTCCTTCCTCACTTCCTTCCTGACTTCCTCACTTCCTTCCTGACTTCCTCATTTTCATTCCTTCCTCACTCCTCACTTCCTCACTTCGTCCTTCCTTCCTTCCTCACTTCCTTCCTTCCTTCCTCACTTCCTTCCTTCCTTCCTTCCTTCCTTCCTTCCTTCCTTACCTTCCTTCCTTCCTTCCTTCGCTTCCTTCCTTCTCTTCCTCCTTCCTTCCTTCCTTCCTTCCTTCCTCACTTCCTCACTTCCTCACTTCCTCACTTCCTCACTTCCTTCCTCACTTCCTTCCTCCGCCACTTCCTTCCTTCCGCCACTTCCTTCCTTCCGCCACTTCCTTCCGCCACTTCCTTCCTTCCACCACTTCCTTCCTTCCGCCACTTCCTTTCGCCACTTCCTTCCTTCCTTCCTTCCTTCCTTCCTTCCTTCCTTCCTTCCTTCCTTCCTTCCTTCCTTCCTTCCTTCCTTCCTTCCTTCCTTCCTTCCTTCCTTCCTTCCTTCCTTCCTTCCTTCCTTCCTTCCTTCCTTCCTTCCTTCCTTCCTTCCTTCCTCCCTCCCTCCCTCCCTCCCTCCCTCCCTCCCTCCCTCCCTCCCTCCCTCCCTCCCTCCCTCCCTCCCTCCCTCCCTCCCAATTTTTTAATTACATAATGGCACAAATATGGAAAAAATACTGTGACATTCTAAAGCGTGCTCAAAGGTATGGAAGAGTTTCAATTCTACAAATTAACAACTAGAGCAGGGCCTTTCAACCTTAAAAGATGAAACTAGGGAAGACAGGAAAACTTTACAGTATCCTGAATGACAGGAATATAACGCATAAAGAATCTATCCACCACCTTTTCAAATACAAGAAATTAGGGGGCTCAAATGAAACAAAGAATTTACTGTAAGTGTGGGTCAGCAGAGGAATTTTGTAATAGGATATGGTAGATAGTAAACCCATTCAGACTCAAAAAGTGAATGAACAAATTCATTAAAGGAAAAATATTCAAGTGTCTCTTGAACCAGTAGACACCAGCACTGCCTTAGGGACTATCTGAACTGTGACACTCTGGAGGCTCTGGGAACATTGTACATTATTACCTTGTTCCTGCACTCTTCTCTAGACATCTGCTATCAGCTGCTGTCAGACAGAAATCAAGTCAGCTGCTTCATTGCAAATGCTCCTTCTGTGAAAATGACAAACTTCTCTAACTTGAATGCATTTCCTATAAATTTGATACAGCCTAACGGCGATGCCTAGAGAGGCTACCTGGAACAGAGGCTAGACAGTGTTGAATGAATAAAGTAGGCATTTATTAAAAAGGCCTTCAAAGGATACACCTTCGGCAGTACAAGAGCTCAGCCATGGCTCTACTCAAGATGGACCCAAGATGTACCTAAGATGGGCAACCGGTCACAAGTTTTCATACTTTCATAAACTTTGGTCCATTTACATATTGGGGTTAATTGTCCAATTACAGCTCCAGGTTATGAAGTCCCATCCTCCCAGATTGCTCTCCTCAATTTGCTGTTCTTTACACTTTTTGGGCCTGAAGCTGCAATGGTGTCCTTGGTTCTCTGGCTGGAAAAGGATAGTTTTGTCTAACTAAACTGTGAAGGGAACTTGAACAGAGTCATATGCTGCAGCAGTACAGAATCCGGAAAACACGAAAGCTAAAACTTAAGTTATCAAGGGGAGCATGCTAAAACTGGGAGGACTAATATCAGGTGTATTTGATCCATTTCCTCTGCATGGTCTGTGGTCATACAGTCCTCAACCACAAAGCTCCATGTGATTTAATGACTTTTTGGTCAAGAATTTTCTCATGTTTAATATCTACGCTATATTTGGAGTTTGCCTTTGCTTAGCTTTCCATCTCTAATCTAGTATTAAGAAGTCAAAAGCTCTAGTAGTTATTGCTAAAGAGATCTCAGTTCATATTCAAAACCTGATCACAGGTAAGTGAAACCTCTCTCTGGTACTTTCATTGTAAAGCCTGTCCCAAATATCCTTTAACAAAACATTTTAATCACAGTATATTCATTTTATCAATGCTTAAAATTTTTATTTCTTTTCCAGCTGTAGACTATTATTAGCACAAAGTAATTTTTTTATTTCTGCCTTTTCAGACCTCTCACCTATGAGAACCTGATTTGTCTTCTATATATTTGTGTTTAATATGATACTCACCTGCGTATTCAGTCAACCTCAGACTCAGAAATAAATTTCCACAGACATACATCCATCAACATGCTTTTCAAAAAAATGCCTGCCAATAAAGACCTGCTAGGAACTTACCCTTCCCTAAGCAATATTGTGGAAAAAAAGAATGAAAAATATGACTGCAGACAAATTTACGTGTGGGGTTTTTTTATAATGCTGAACTGTGTACTGTTGCACGTCCTCCAACAATTCCCGTGAGCCATGACTAATTGCAGAAGTTAATAAGAATGAATATTCTAGCCTGAGAATTGCCACGTGAATGTATCAAACAAGCTGCAATGCTTTTTCTGACAGCTGCCTCAACTGTGAGGAAAGCAAAACAACACTATTATTGACGAGAGCAAAGGCTTAGCATAGCAATTTTTCTGGAAAAAAATATACCAAACCATGTCAGTTCCAGGGACTGTTCTGTCCTGCCCATCATGACACTCATAATAAGTCTAAGTTCACTACAAGTTTTTGTTTACAGAATAATGTTGTGTTTGTTTCATTTTGTTTTCTATTTTGTACATACTTCATATAAATAGCTCTTCAGTAGAGCAAATAAATTAACCAGACCAACCACAAGATAGGTCTGAAGCATTCTGGATCACTTGGAGACAGTCCGTCAGGCACTTACTCTGACAAAATCTACCTAAACCTAGATTCAATAAATAAATAATGCAGGTCCAAATAATGGAGGGTAGGTGTGTGAACCTGACCCTGCTAACCTCACAGGGAAATGCCCCATCACCCAATTACTAGAAATGGAATTCCTCGGTCAACAAAAAACATTGATGCTTCCAAAAGCAGCATATGAATTTCTGTGCAGTTTCCACAGCTTTACCTTAAACAATCTTTTTCAGAAGTATTTGTGAATGCTCAAGCAGTGATTGCAATGGAGTGCCATCTAAGACGTACTGATGGGTGAGTGTCGATATTAGGCCTGATTTAGGCACCAGAGAAACTTTTCCTGTTTTCTCTCTCTCTTTTTTTTTTTTTTTTTTTTCCAATAATGCACTTGAGTCCAACCCACAAAAGTCCATTCTTGGATTCTTGGGTTCTTCTTGGGTAGATTGTGCTACCTGAGGAAAATATTTTGCCAAAAATGCTGGTAAAATACAGTTTAGGAAACTTTTATATTTTATAATTACTGTTGCTGTCATGTTGGCCTTTTTTTTTTCAGAAGTACCAGGCATTGTTTTGCATGCTTCAACACTTGTTCACAAAAGCCTGTGTTACCAGATTGTAAGTATATCTATTGTTCATATCAATTTAGTTTAAAAATGTTAGTAAGAAGACAGCATATATATGAAAGACTGCAATCTGTCTGAATTTGGCTTTTTTCTCAGTAGCATGCCATGACTGTGGAATGCATCCAAAATAACATTCAATTGGGAGAAATCTTACAACTGCAGGATGACTTTTATGGGGCAGTTAATCAACATACCTTTGTTTGCTTCACAGTGTTTGTTAATGTTTATTTTAATAGAGTATTAATCTTTTCCATAGAACACCACATACAAAAAAACCACAAAAACTCTTGCTTTGCTTGATTGTACTATGCAGAGATTAATTAATTAACATACTTCATTTTGACAAAGAATTATAGATATAAAGGAAAACAGAATAATGAAATTGGCACCATTATTTTCCAGTAGCTCTAAAATTTAATTACAAGAGAAAGAAGTTCTCTCCATCCACCATGTTTTTACAATGAAGATAAAAGATTGTTATGTGGCTGAAAGTTGTATCAGGAGACCCCTGGTCAGGGGTTACTTGTCCATTACCAAATGCTGATTCCCAATCCCAGGCTACAGCCCGTTTACTCAAAACAACCTGAGCTTTCCAATGGGGTTTACTTGAATTAAAAACTGGTTTATGCGGTTGGTGGTTTCGAAGGAATCCTTGATTGTGAACCGTCCATTTCCAACAGGAGTCTCAATTAAGTTCCTTAAGGCACTCTAAGCCCTGCAGATAGCAAAAACGGGCCGGGGCTAATGAACGTCAAGCTGGTGACAGCGCCTTGGTTTTGCTTGTGGTTGTTATGGCTCGAACTGCGCCAAGGGTTATGCCGTGAGCGTGCAGATACTTGCCCACCTGTCATAATTGTAAACACTGCTTTATGCAGCAAACCCAGCGCTTCGGAGAGCTGGTGGCGGTAACGCGAGCCCGAGGGCTCAGGCAGGCAGGGCGGGGATCATCGGCGGCGGCAGCAGCGGCGGTCCCACCGCGGGCAGCAGGCATCCCCTCACCCGACCCCAGCGCTCCCTCACGGCCGCTGCCGTTCGCCCGCAGAGCGCAGCGAGAGGGACCGGCCCCGGCTCCCGCGGGGCCCCGGCGGCCGCAGCTCGCACTGCGGCGGGCACGCCCCTCAGGGCGCAGGGCCGCGGCACCGCCACCCCCGGGGCGGCGAGGCGGGGCGGGAGCCGCGGGCACCCGGCGCGGAGCGCGGCCGTCCCCCGGCGCCTGGCGGGGCTGCCCGGGGCGCGGCGGGGCGGGGGCGCCGCAGGAGGGCGGGAGCCGCCGCAGTGAGGCCGCGCGGGCGAGGCGGCGGCGGCCGTTGCCATGGCAGCGCTGCCCCGGGCCGGGGCCTGAGCGCAGGGGCGGGGGCGCCCGGGCCGGGCCCGGCAGGGCAGGGAGGGGAGGGGGTTAAGGCGGGCGGGCGGCGCCGCGGGGGTCGCTGCCGGGGGCAGCCCGCCGGCGGTGCGAGGATGAGCCGCGGCGGGGGCCGAGGGCCGTGCTCCGAGCGCGCAGGGAGGCTGCGGAGGTGAAGCCTCTGCTCCCTCGCCGGGCGGGATGGAGACTCTTGGCGCTGCGGAGGACGTGTTCTATGAGGAGGAGGAGGAGGAAGTGAACTGCTACGACTTTGAGCCTCTGCCGACGCTGCTGGAGGATGAGGTGAGTGAGGCAGGTGCGGGGATGGAGCCGCCGCCCTTGCGCTCACCTCAGGGGCCTCCCGGGCCGGGGGCGCAGCGGCCCCCCGGGAGCGGCCAGGCTCCCGTTCCGTGTGTGCTCCTGCCCCGCGGTCCCTGCCGCCAGCCCCGGGCTGAGCCCCTTGCTGTGCACCTTCTCCGCACAACAGCAAAGTCATGGTCCTCGAGTGCGGGGGTGTCTCGTCACTGCTGTCGTAGGCCGTGGGTTAATGCTGCAGTCGGCAAGTACGTGTCCTTGTCGCGCCCGATCAAGGGAAATTTACATGGGCAGAATAATTTCCCGAAGCTGCCGACCACTTCTTTTGTACAGCCGTATATTGCTGCCCTGTGCTAAAAGGCCTTTGACCCTGGGAAATAAAAACCAAAATATATCAACCTGTTAAATCTGTTTCTTCAGTTATGCTGAAAACCTGTAGCTAAATCAGTTCTTGTCATTGCTTTTGTCTGGCTCTATTATTGGTTTTGCCCTCGCTTTTTGTTGCTCTTGCTCATCCTTTATAGCTTTTCGCATGAAGTGTGTTTCTCACCCCCCTTGTGAATGTTGGGGCAAAATGTTTGGAGATTACTTTCATTTTTTTTAAGTAAAGGCTTGGTGAACTGTATGTGAGCTGCCCATTCCCCGAACCAAATCTTGCAAACTTTCTAACTTGCCATGTCAAGAAATCCATGCTGAATCAGGAGTTAAATGTAAGTTTGAAAATGCCAAAGCCCCCTTTCCGCTTTCCTGAGTCACACATTGGCTTGGCAGTTTGGCTCTTCCACTGTCTGTGGTGTTCAGTGCTGTAGGCCCTCTCAGGCTGGCCCATGCAAAATCTTGGAGGAAGGTGGTAATGGCCTTATTTTTTACACATTGGCTTAAATACTTAGAGTATTTTCTCGGAATGGAGAAGGCTAAGGGTCAGCTCTTCTGTACAAGAAAGAACGGGGCCCATTTCTCATACCTGCTCAATGTATACTTTGATTGTGGGTTCCCATGAGTCCCATCTATTTCATTATTACAGAAACATAGAGTTTCAGTGTTTTTCTTGGGAGAATGAACATGACCTATCACCTGGTGATTAGATAAGTTAATAAAAAAGAGCTGCTTTGAAGACTACTCAGATAGCTTACTAAGGCAATCCAGTGTTTTTCTTCAGATGTGATGAATGTAATGGATGGCATTTGCCACAATTTCTGTGATTTTGGAATAGAATGTTTTGAAGTTTGTGTGAATTATCGTGGCAGAAAGGTGTCAGAAGGCTATGAGTGCTGTTGTACTGAACTCTGAGCTGCTTAGTCATTTAGTGGAGTCTGCTCTTCTTGTCATTGTACCAAGTGTAAAGAATGATGTTGGTGTCTGATGCAGGTGGTTTTTTTGCCAATATGTGAAGCAGAAATCTGCCTGAGCTGAAGAGTAGAAAATGCTAAGGATGAGGTTGTGTTTCCATTTCCTCTCTTTACTAGAACTTTATTCATTTCATACTCCTTAATATTTGATTTCAAAATTTTTAAGAAATGGTATGTGGCCAATTAATTTTTATTCCTACTCTCTCTTAATTATCTCTGCTTAATTATATGCTACTGAACAGTTTTGTACTTGCTGAAGAAAATTTGAGGGAAAGCTGAAAACTAGTGAGCAGTTAAGTGTGGTGCCCAACAGGTTTACTTTCTGTAGTTCTTAGTGTTAAAACCAGACACTTTCATATTAAAACCAGACACGAGTGTCTTTTGCTGAAAGAGACAAAAAAGAGGCTTCAGCCTCTCTGATATTTACCACATTTGAATGAAGCAGCTTCCAGTGGTCCAAAGTAGTGAAGCAGCTGCTCACCAGAAGTTTCAGCTTGCCAGAACATCCTGTGTTAGAGTGTTGAAAGGATGTTTTTTCCACAGTGGTACCTCTTGGTCTGTGTTGCTTTGGAGATACAAGCCAGTCAAATGTAAGTCTCAGTGTTTTCAATGCTTCGTTCTCTACAAAGGCCTTGCTCAGCTGCAACAGCAGCTTTAATAACTAAGGTCAAGGAAGAGTGATCATTTGGGAAATTTGTGGTTTCTCTGAAGTAAGGAACTTGCTGCCCTGGAGCACTGGAAATAGAAAGGCCTGCAATATGGTGGTGGTGGTATTTTGCTTTATCTTTTTTTTAAATGTTAGTTTTATCTTCACCTAACCATCCACTGCTGATGGAAGCCGTGGAACATTCATAGGACTTTTTTTCCTTTCTATTTTTTTTCTTTTTCTGTATGACATAACTTTCTCATCCCTGGGAAGGAAGATAAACTAAGCTTATCTGACATTTGAGCATTACCTGTTGTTTACTTCCCAAATAACCACAAGACAAAGATGTTGTGTAGGTTTGTGCTGTAGATATCATTGCTGGTAATTATTATCTGCAGTGGAGTTCAGCCTCAAAGCTTAACTTAAAAGTTCTCTCAAGTCCTTATTGTGACTGGAATGTGATGCTGAGGCTGTCTTAAAGATTGCAGGATTAATTTTTTTTTCATTTACACTCTAAATTGAGCCTCTTATTTCCATATACACAGATGAAACGTTAGTTTTGCATCTTGATTAGTGAATCATTCTTTTATTTCTCTGTTGTAGCAAATGCCATCATGTCACCTAGCTGGAGGATTCTAGGAGAGTTAAAAATAATTGCTCATTCATTGTTTTGATCATAGAGTTTCTATTTTTTACTTTTTTTGCTGGCCATAGAATAAGTGGATCTCCTCATTCCAAGCCTATCCTTATCCCGACTGCTCAGTTTGGTCAGTTTCAAAGCCTAATGTTTGTAGGAGAGTTTCTTGCTGTGTGTTTTTGTTTGCAGGTAGAGGAACCTCTCTGCTGCTCTTCATGCTTGGAACAGTTTCCCTATGGAAATTTGCAAAGCCTCCTTATCCACCCTCACACTCTGATGGCAGCAAAAGATCTCAGCACAAAATCTTATAATGAGCAGCAAAAGATCTCAGCACAAAATCTTATTTTCTCTGTGCTATGCTCAGTACAATTACACAATTGTACTGAGCATAGCACAGAGAAAATAAGATTTTGTGCTGAGATCTTTTGCTGCTCATTATTATGTAGGACTGACTTTGATGAGACCAGGATCCATGATTACTGCTAGAAGGCACTGTAATAGTGCTGCCATTAGTAAATCAATCCACATCTAGGCCATGTCTATAAAAAATAAGACCATTGAGAAGAGAAGTTAAGTTTGCCACATAGCAGTGAGTGTGCTTTATTTCTTACCTCATAATTATTTATTAAGCATTGTACTTTAGTCTAAAAAGCACAATAAACTTTTGGACTGAGGTTTGATTCTTATTTGAAGGATATTATGAAAGCAATGCTTAATTCTCTGAAAGACATGTTAATAAACTGTTAACCCCTTCTGTATGTGTTAATCCAGATATCATTGATGTTCTCCAGTGCTGGGGTAGGTAAAGAAATTTATAACTGGTCTCTAAGGGATTACAAGTTTAAACCACAGCAGTTTCCTGAGCTGTAAGATAGTTCACATCCTCTTTTGCTGATTATGACATAATTTATTTTTTCTCTCTGCTAAGCAATGTGTATCTGCATCTTCCATTCAGGATATATTTAATATCACTGTGTAATTAATAGTAGTTATAGCTCTGATACAAAGTAACTTCCGTAGATTACCTTCCATTTTTGTTACCTTACTTTTCCTTATAGATGGAGTTGATGTTTTGTTTGTTTGGGGTTTTTTCTCTTAATTCCTTTTAAGTTCACGAAGACTTCTGTAGCTCTGGGTAATGTATTGGGTTTGTTTTCCAAAAATATCCATAGAGAGGCTGGTTGCTTTGAGCCAAGCAATGTTTCTGAACATCTTGACCAGGAAAACCACATTAGAAACACATTTGTTTGGGAATGGACTCATAGCCTTACTGTGATAATAGGGTCAATACAAGTTGACTACAGTTTAGGACAGCAACTTAGAAACTTAAGCCCATGAGCTGTTTTGATCACTAAAAGCTTTGGATGTAATGGGAAGGCCTAGGACAACCAAAGTGTTTAGTTTTAAGTCCAAATATAAAAACACTTCTCCTATGGCATGTTTGGCTTTTCAAAGTTTATTAAATGGTCTATATCACTAAACTTCACAACAGCATCATTTTTAAGACAGGCTAACCTAAAAGGTACTTTTTCCCAGATCACAAATGGTAGGGAGAAGTGCTGTGAAGAGAATTTTTAAGTAGTTTATATAAAGACACCTGGGAAAGCTTGAAAGGCAGGGATGAAACAAAATGTTTTCATTTAGTCTCTCTGCTTTTACCTCCAAGTGGTCTGTTTCCTTTGATGTAGTGTTTATGTAACTTACATATCTCCCATAATATTTTTTTTTATGTTGGCATACTGCAATATCTTTGTTCAGGTTAACTGTGCTTCTTAAAACATCTCTGTGTTAAGAGCAAAGTCATGCACTTGATGTTTCTTGGGGTGTTAATCAGTGTCCTAGAAAGTCTGAGAACTTGCTGGAAACATTACTTGTAGCCAATTGTGTCAAATATAATCTATGATACAGAAAGTAGTGTCATGAAATCCAGGGTAATTTATTAATTCATATCTTGGCAGGAGAATGTGTCCCTTGCTGATATTTTGTCACTGCGGGATAGCTGTCTTACTGAGCAAGATATTTGGGCAATTTGCCTGGAGTGTTGCCATTCTTTGAAGAGCATTGCCCATTCTGCAATCTTCCAGACACTCTGCATCACTCCTGACACTTTGGCTTTTAACACCAATGGCAATGTATGCTTCATGGAACAGCTCAGTGGTGAGTATTTATGTTTCCAGGCTGTTTGTTTTAGAACTGTGGAAACTCATGGCAAGAAACTGCAGTAAAACGTTACATTCTATTTTTAAGACTTACAAGTAAAATAAAGATAAAATAAAACTTATTTGGGAAGGGGTGTGTATATTTTCATGTGGAACTACGTGTTCAGTTTTGTAGTTGATGAACAAAGGCTGTTCTGAATTTGCTTAGAAAATTCCTCCTGGTTATTTTCAGACTTATCCAGATGATAAGTCTTCTCTATTTCCATTTTAAGCACACAGATTGTGTACTTGTGTGTGCAAGTCTCTACCTTTGTAAAGCATGTCCTTCACCTCTTACAGATCTTTTGATTTCACAGGTATGTTCTATTTCTAGAGAAGTCTGATAGTCAGTGTATCTTGGTGATTGTGGCCATAAAAAAGTGGAGCAATTCTATTGCATATTTGCTATTAAAAAGGAAAGTTCTCTCAAATAAAGGCCTTGGATTTTTTAAGCTCTCTCTTGAATTAGAAATTATTAGTTTTTAATAATGATTTTCAGACTAGCCAAGTATTGGGACTGATTGAGAAATGAATTTTAATATGTTAAAAACTAGTATGTAGTAGCATGGAAGATGTTCAGGTATCATAGGAGATGAAAAGGGAGATGCTTGACTTTAAAAAACTTCTTGTTTAAGCTTGGACAAAAAAGCATGTTATGGTTGCTGTTCCCTTCTCATGTGATGCATCTCAAGAAGATAGGTCTTCAGTCTCTTAATGATTTTACAGAAGAAGAGTAAGAAAACCAAACAGCTCTTACTCTATGGTACTTTTAAAATTATGTTGACTCATAACTAGGAGAACCATTGCAGTCCAGATACACACCAGTCAAGTTTTTGTTGTGATTTCTTTAGCCTAATTTATTTTTAAATCTCTGTCAGGATGAGTGTTTATGCTTTCACACAAAATCTAGATCACAGTATTTAGAAAAAATACTAGAATAAAAATGAGAGAAGATACCATTGCAACAATGAAGATTTTTTTGGCTCTTTACAATTAGTCTTTCATATAAATGGAACATAATAAAATATCATTAATAAAGATTAAAATATACCTTCATAATTGTTGTGATATTTTTTAAATTAAATTCCTTAAATAGACACGAGACAACTTTTAGTTCCATATTAACAGGGTAACGTGGAATCAGTTTCCTTTATTTTAAGGAGGTTTTCATACCTTGAAATTAAAGAAAAAGAAGCTGGCTTTGTATAAGCCAAGGGTGTATAAAAGACTTGTTGAAGAGCATAAATCTAGTGGATGAAAAATGCCCCACAACGAAGATCTTTGCTTGTAGCTGGGGAAGAGAAAAATCAATTTCTTCTTAAATGTTCTAATCTAATTGAATAGCTGGCAAACAATTGATCCAGGAATGCTCTATTCATGTACTTAAAATGTGGGATGACAAATTCCTGCGCAAAGCAAATGTACAAAGATTTAGTTCCCTGAAGTCATGTTAGTCTCTAAGGAAATGACTTTTCATTAGTTCTCTTTAAAGAAAGGTGTGTTTTCCATAGGAATGCAAAGAAGTGACATCTATGTTCTATTTCTCTCATGATTCACTGTGTCTTTGGCTCTGGCTCTCAGATTCTGTTACTGTTTGGTTAAGAGATTTGTTGGAGGCACTTGAGGTTGTCCTTTTTGCTTCCCTGCAGTTGTTGCCTATGGATTTGTTCTTCCAGAAGAAAATTATAACCTCTGGATTTGCTTTGCAGTGAGAGAAAATGAACAGGCTGTCATCTCTGCTTTAGCAGCAAGTTCTGCTTCCTGCAAGTTCTGTGGTGCTAAAGTGACAGCCATTCAATAGGATGTTCTGCCAAGGGCTCTGATACCTTCTTGTCTCTTCAGATCACATACATTCCCATTGTAAACATTATATTAAAAGAATATAGTGAGCTCTACCAGTGATAAGTTAAATACTTGTACAGCCTTTAAAGTGTTCTGTGGAAAGAAAGGGAGAAGGCAGTGGGGAGATAAAAAGGGGAAGTAATCTGCAGGTGGGGAAGGGGGAGAACAAAACATCTTTCCGTTAGTTCCCCTCCCCTTCGGCCTCCTCTGCCCACCCCCAAAATCAGGAAAAAATGTAGTGGTGGGTAAGAAATGCAAAATTGGTTGCATAGCCCTCTTTTTCAAGAGGAAAATACGCTTGGGAATGTCCTAAAGAGCTGTAAATCAGTTACTGTTTCTAGTCATCCATACCACCTAGCTACAATGTATGAATATGTTAAATCCTCTCTCCTAGTTTCTGCTATATAACTGGGTTTAATAAAAACTTTGCATTTCACTTCTAAAGTACAGGCACAAAAGCTAAAGTTATGATGATTTAGAATTAAAGTTATGATGATTATGCTGTGCCTCTGAACATACTATTTTTTCTTCTTGTTGAGAAAGGAAACACGCTTTTTGCATGTCAATCATCCTGACTTCCCAGAAGGATAGATTAGGTGAGTTGGATGTGTATGTGGAGAGTAGGCTTTTTTGTTGTGCTCCTGTCGAATTCCTTGATGTTCTTTACTGGGTTCATGTGACATAAGTGCAATGTGATACTGTGTACCTGCTTGGATGCAGAAGCAGCATCAGACTCTCATAAGGTGTTCTTTTCTTCTTTCCACCTCCTCACTCAGAATTGGCTGCTGCAGTAGCTCAGTTCTCTGCTTAGCAGCACATGCCTGGGCTATTTACTTCCTCTACTCTTTTATCATAAGTAAAACAAACTAAGCAGAAAGGTCAGAGTTCTAAGCTGGCTTGTAGATGAAGAAGCAATTAGCTGTTCAGGCTGGCTTTGCTGCTTGAACCCTTATCACCCAGGTCTGTAATGGAAAATAGTGAGTAGAACTGTCCAGTTAATCAAATCAAACCTCTAAGCCACAGCTGAGCCACACCAGTTTAGGTGATAACTGGGTCCAAACATAAATGCCTGAAGGTAAGAAGTTGTTAGACATGTTAAATGTATTTCTTTGTGGGTGTTTAATCTGTTTTGTTTCTTAGTAGGGATGTTATGATACCTTCTTGGAGAAAGCTTGAAACAGCACTTTATTTTACTTCCAGCACTATAAACATGGATAGCAAGTTCTTTGTACAGTGGACTGGAGTGAACCAAAATACTGGTATACAAAGTTTCTTTTGTATCAGATAGGAGTGTGTCATTACATTAGTATCATCAAGTTGGTTTGTGGTTTTTGTAAACAAGACTAATTTCTAATCTGGCATGTTTTCTTTTGTTTTCAAAGATGATCCAGAAGGTGCCTTTGTTCCACCAGAATTTGATATCACCGGTAACACTTTTGAGGTAAGTTCATAAATTTATCTGTAAAACAGAGGGGGGAGGTTAATAGTTTTAGTACCTCTGGCAATACCAAATAATCAGCATTCTCAGTATATAATTTTAGAACTTCTAAAGATTGTGAGTAGTAAATGATGCTATTTAGATATGTTTTGTGAAAATAAAAAGTAAACTTAAAATGCCATATTAATTTTTGTCATAAACATTTGTTCACTAACTGTTAAAATGTGAGAATCTATTTTGGCAGAATAATGTGTTATGCTAAACCACAGCTGGCCTATATTATGTTCACTGGTACCCTTCACTGGTTACATTGGCTTGTTTGGGGACTAGCCATGAACTTTTATGACTAAATATAAAATTTGTTTGCTATCCTCTTCAATAAAATAATTCAGGGAAGGGTAATCAGCAATTTTATCTTTGATTTAATGAAGAAACAGATTACTGTCTGTTGCTTTGCAATGCACAAATGCTCTACATTGTTAAATTAAATTAGATTTAAATTGTTTATACTAATTCATTAGCCTCCCAAGTCAACCATCTCATTGCCTGCTAAAGGAGCACTTGCTTGCTTAATATCCTTTTTCTTAATACACTATTTTTTCTGGCATGTATTCTTAGATAATTCAGATGCTTTAACTAGCAACACATTTAATTCAAGGTATATTTCAAAATCTGGTTCTTTGTAGTTCAAAACAAATATCTTTTCCTTTTCAGAGTTATAGCCTTCATAGTCATTTTTATAGTTCTCTGTTTCTTGATGTGGGGAGGTGGGAAGGAGGAGGAGGATAAGTGAACCTTGGAAGTCTGAAGTACCACATGTTAAATGAGAATGATAAGGCAGAAAGGGTGGTAGAATAGAATATGAAATAGTGCAGTCTTTGAAGGTTAAAGAGGTAAAAATTCAGAAATTCAATTGTTGCTATGCTTTATCAATGTACGTACATATGCCAGCAGAGTTCTAGTAATTTTGTGCTCACTCTCCTCCTCATCCCCATGATAGTTTCTGGGGAGTCTTTCTTTGTGGACAAGGATTGTTAAGAGGTGGCCTGCCATTCCCTGTAAACTTGGCGACTGTAGAAGCCTTTATATTTAGAAGTGGTTGAGGAAAACGAGACCCAAAGGTGACTGTTTTTTGTTTCTTTCTTTTTGTTGTGCTTCTGAAGCTGTACTAAGGATTTTACATAAATATGTTCTTCATCCCTTAACAAGCTTCCAAGACTTGACACAGAAATGCTTACAAGGTTTGCGGAATTATTTGCTCCTTTGGCCAGCTGATTTCCCCCAACCCTTTTTCCTTGCCTAGCAGTTGCTGAACTTGTCTGCATAAAGTAAATAGATACACTGAAAGCGTTTCAAGGACCAAGGAGATGGAACAAGGTGAAATAGGAATTTGGGAAGACTGTGGTAATACTAAGTGACCTGAAATTTTAGTTCCATCTGATAGACAAAGCCATTGTATTCCTTTTGGATAAAACACATCTGTGTATAGATCTATTGTTTAACTCTTCTCTTTCAGCATGTACAGGCCTGTTAAACCCCAGTGAATCCCAATACCAAGCACAGCACAATCAATTAAACATTCAGTGAAAGCTGTTTGAGTCAGGAGTGGCTCTGAACATTGACCTTTTTACTCCTTTTGCAAAGGTCATGAAGGTACACATTGTGTGAAGAAGTTGACATGCTCTGCCTTGTCTCTTGTGACATGGGCTGAGTGCACTGATTTCTGTAAGTTGCTGCTATCTCTTCATCTATCAAGTTGGGAAGCCTTCCAAAGTAGGGAGAGCAGGGCTATGACAGTGTCCTGTTGCCTCAGCTGTTTTTCACTGACCACCCTGGAACAATACACAAGGCAGAAAAGCAAGGGCTTTCCTCTGCATTAAGGCAGAAATGTATTGTTTTGCTCTGGGATCTGTGTGCATTTGGTCAGCCATCTATGGGATTTAGATTATTTGTGGAACTTTCAAAGCTTTACCTCTTACCATGTGTAGAGTTTGGTTGAATTTTTAAGTGCTTTAGTACCAGACCAACTTCTGCCGAGGATTCCATGGTGATCTCTGCTTGTTTTGACTTTTGCAAATTCCAAGACCTCCAGTAGGTTAATGCTTATGTACTTGTTTCAAGGGGTTTATAATGCTGTAATCTTTCCAAGTTGGCTATTTCCTTCTTGGTGTTGATACTTCCAAGTTCTTCTCTTTTCCAAAAGTATTGAGACTTTTGTCTATCCCCTTCCCCCTATTATAGCCTTTTGCTATTGCAGTAGCAGAATATTAGTGCTTTGTATACATCTCCCGGCCCGTTGTGTTTTCTCAGTGTTACGAAGTTCTTTGATTACAGTAAGCTGCCCTTTACGCAGGGATGTCAAGTGTCTTGTATTACTGCTGGCTCCTTCTTTGGTGATGACTTTACTTGGTTCTTCTTTGTTGGAGTTTTGCAGCTGCTTGGTCTGCTTTGTTTAGAACAATGGCAAGTAATGTTTGTATTGAAACCGCCTGATTTCAATATAAAGAGAAAAAAATTGGTTTTGGAACAACTAATTATGTTCAGGATGATCTTTGATAGCTGTTACTTTAGTGTCAAAGCTTGGCTGATTTAAAATTGTTATGTCAGCCAGAGGTTTTGCTTGATTTGAATGCAACCTATTTTGTGGCTTCTAAAATGGATGCGCACAATGAGATCTGTATGGCTACTGGATGACTTCTTCCCCTTAAACTCTTCTTTAAAAAATCCTTCAATTAAAGCTACAGTTATTTCAACAAGAGATGTTTTGTTTCCTGCTTGGTGAATTACTGATCCAGACCTCTAATGGTATTGTGACTCCAGCCTAATTAGTTGCTAAACTTAGCTGACACTCACAAGCACACAAGGGTAATAGACACAGGAAACAAATTGAAATGCATTACTGTCGTGGTGTCTGAAACAACACTATTAAAGATGTCAGTTTCTAGTTGGAATTTCAAATAGCTAGAGATCTAAAGCTTTGTCCAAATGGCAATGCACAAGACTGAAAAGTAATTGATTTCATGTGGTTGGTTTTAGACTTGTGCCTTCTTTCTTGACCTGCTCCCCATTTGTTAAGTAGGAATAATAGCAACAGCTTCAGTTACTGTTGTGAGTTGGCAGGTGAAAACTAGCCCTTCCATTTCAGTATCAGGTGTAAAATAGACTTTTTAGATAAAAACATGGTTAAGAAGGAATTAGCTGTGAAAGGGGCTTGTGGTACTGAGAGTGAAGTGCACTGAACTTTCCATGGTGACTTTAGTGCTGCCACAGTTCCATCCTCTGGGCTTGGAGGAAGAATTGCAGTTTCTGAGCAACTGAAGAGACCTTATAATTGCTGTGTTGTTAAGTAGTTGGAGTGGCATTGAATAGGGCAGTTTTGAAATGTTCTCCTCTTCCGGGTGTTTGCGTGGTTGCAGTACAAGGACAGAAAGGCAGCCAAGCAGGTACTGTTGGGCTCTAGGACAGCACTGAACTAAAACAGAAAATCTCCTGCCTCTCTGTTCATGTTATTTTTTTCCCTCTAACTGTGCTATCTCCTTACAGACTTCCATTACCACTGTGTTCTAGTAAATGTACTGTTAAGAACTGGTGCTGAAAGGAGAGAGAGAGAATAGGCGTTACACTTTAGAGTTATGATCCATACTGTAACTGCCAAGAAAAGGTGAATTTCTGTACAGGACACTTAGTATCTTTTGCACTTCTTTTCTTAATGCAGATGCAGGCATGTGATATAACTGTGCTCTGTAAGTTTTCAGATGACTGAAGCTGTCCCTTGCCTGCATTGATGGAAATATCTCAGTTTCTGCTTTTCCTCTAAGCTGGAAGTTGTGGCTGAATTTGCTATTGCAAGTATTGACCGTGTCTTTGTTCTCACTGAATCTGGAGCTAGAAGTCCATTAGAGACATCTGGACTATAAAGACTAATTTTATCATTTTCTACTCATCATACTGTAGAGAACAACAAAGAATGTGAATTTTTGTGTTCTTCAAAGACAGGAAGAGGCTGAGATGCAAGAATACATATTTGAGGCTTTTTCTAAAATTTGCCCTGATTTTGCCTTCTAAATAGGAAGAACTTCAGCCTTTTTCCTGATGAAAATGGTTCCTATTTCATTTTCTTGCCCTGAGCAGTACAGTGTTAGACTTGTGAAATTTGACCAATGGGAGGCTCAACACGAATAGTTAATTGTTGAGTTCATTAACAGCCTTACTTCTATCACTACAATACAAGATTGCCTCAGGTTAAAAACATTGGCTGTCTCAAACCAGTTTTAAATAGCTATTTGTCTGCATCACAAAACTGCCATTGAGTCTCACACAGAGGTTCATTGATGTGGAACACCACATTTCTAAGATATGAGCTTTCAGTGAGATGAAGGACCGATGTCCACCATGTGTGAGCTTGCATTTATAATCGTTTAATAATGTGGCTATTCAGTTTTGCTTGTTCTAGTGAACCTTTGTCATAGAAATCAGTGAATTTTCACTCTTGTATTTTTTTTTTTTATCTAAGGGAGATTGAATAATACTTCTGTTAATGCCTTATTTCAGTATTTGGAGGTGATAAGATGCAGTACTTCAGAAGCCTCAGTGTGCAGCAGATGAAAACCTTCAGAAATTAAAAGAACTGAAAAAATGATACAGAGTTAAGTACTACCTTGAAGAGAAGGGTGGGTTAGTGAAGGGGAAGAAAGTGAAGTTCACATTGCCTCTTTCTCATCTAGAGCTTGTTCTTGCTTTTATCTCTCAGGACAGGAGTGGGGTGCGCTGATATCTCACCTGTGAGAGAATCACAGCTGGAAGAGGCTGAATGCTGTTGCTATCTTTGTTAGAATGTCATGACTGTCAACTTGCAGTTCTCAGTGGACTGTAGTTGGTTTATATTATATTAAAAAAAAGTCCAAGTATTTCAGCAACCTTAAAAATAAACAAATGTACATGAAGTAGTAGAAATGCTGCAAATAGAAAAGATACAAAATAAACTGTTACTACATTGGTTTTGAATACTAAATTATTAAGATTCATATAGCTTATTCCTATGAAATGTGACAAGGCAATTGGAGTGATAAATGCAGTATACATACAAATATTTTATGTACATAGAAATGCATGGGTTGAAGTTTCAAATGAAACATAGTGTTTTGCAGAATAGATAAAGGTTTAGGGTGTGTGTGTGTGTGTGTGTATGTGTGTATATATATGTCAGACCTACTGAAGAAAACTCAGCAGACAGTTTCATACTGCAGTATTTCTCAGTACCTGATCATTACTAACCGAGTGCTCATGTCTCAGCTGTTGGTCCTTCTCTAAATGTGAAAACCTTCATCTTTCTCCCAAATCCAAACAGCAGACAGTATAAAGGAAGTCTTGTCTTTTTGACTTTGCTAGTCTTTTAAAGCAGTAGCTTTGAATACCATGAGATTATCTCTATTGTTCTATTTTTCTTTTGCTTTCAATGCAGGATGAAAAAAGAAAACTTTTATATGTTCTCCTAGATGGGTTTTTGGTTTTGTGTTTATCTGACGGGGGAAGCAAGTCTTTTGAAACACCTAGTGCCTTTTTTCTTCAATTCTGCTTCCCTTAGTTTCATGTAGCCTCCCCTTGAGACTAATTCTATCTAACAGCAGCGAGGCTTGTCATCAGCAGATGGTAACTTATCTCCTCCTGTAGTCTAAACCATTCGATCTTCTGAACGTTATTTAAAGCTGTCTTTTCCTTCAGTGACAAAAATAAATTGCTTTCATTTGTTACGTCTGCCTCTACTGTGCTATAGAAGAGAAAATGGAATCTTCCTGTTCTTACTTTTACATCACCATCCCAGTTGAGGTCCCTTTCAGGAACTTAGGACTGAGCAAACACCCTTTAGATGCTTTACAAAAAGTTAACAAAAGCAAGAATGAGGCCAATGGAATTTTTTTACGTCAGTAGTGGTTTTTTTTTTTCCTTTTAATGCATAGTCTATCTTTAAGTTCATAATTTGGTTACCTCAAAAACCTACAGCTTGTTGCTTAGTCCTGAAGTTGGGGTTGCAAAGTTGTCATATTGGTCTTGGCATTATTAAAGTTAAGATATATATTTTTTCCCCTAAGATGTCTGAAGATTATGCCTTGATGTATAAAATAATTTTTAAATTATCTTATTTAAGAATTTTTGTTTGGAAAAGATTGAGAGTGAAGAGAGAACTTTGTGTTCTCTCTTAAAACAAGTGTTTTTTGTTGGAATTTACTTTTTTTGAAGCCTGAAGGGTTGTGTTGGATAAATTTGTGGGTAGCTTCCGCCATGGGCAAAAAATTACAGCAAAGAGAAGAGGTTGTTTTCTCCTGTTACACATGCACAGTGTCATAAATCTTTGGGCTTCTTAATGCTGAAGATGCACAAATGTTTTGGATTAGTTGTTTGTCTCCAACCTCTTCCATGTAAACTCATTTGTGCTGATACTTTCTCAGCTATGGATGAAGTTGTCTTCTTTAGTCTTTGTATCATTATCTGTCAGTTTCTGGTGCTACCCATTCAAACTCATTTCTTTGATGGATCCATCATCATACTAGTCTTACTTGCAGAACTTACTTTTCTCTGGTCCTTTCCACTTATTTCCATCATTTGCTCCTTAGAGTGGTTAACAATGCTGTTGATATGTAATCCCAAACCCTTAACAGCAACATGGAATTATTTCTTATCATTACTTTTTTTCAAAAGACTCCTCTTTCATTAATTTTATGTCTGTTTTATGTGGATATTCAGGTCACTAAAAGATCATTGCTACTCTGAATCTGGATAATTTATACTCCCTGAAACAATGGCAATTAATTTTTATCATTTGCACAAACTGAAGATAGAGCCATTTCACTGTATGAGAACATCTGTAAATACCACTATTTCTGAAAGGTTCAGGAAATGATTGACTTAGAAGTAGATGGTAGATGCCTTCCTAATCTCCAGATAAAGTTTCAAGACTAGTTCAGTTTCCCCTGTGAATCAGATGGTTGTAGAGGATTAGGTTGTTGAGATTTAGTCAACAGAGCCTTCAGGATTGTGACAGAATGGTTGTCACTCGCATATCACTGTCCTTAGTTACAGCATTTTAGGAATCCTTAGCAGAATAACTGTGAACATGCTTTTGAAGCTGAGGATAGTGTCTCTTGGGAAATGTATTTAGCGTGACTTAAGTTTTCTTAGATAACCTTGCAACAGGTTGTGAATTAATCTCTTTGTGTATGTTCAGGATTCTTGAACTTTTCAGCCTTTTCACCAAGTTTAAAAATAAAACAAACAAAAACAGGGAAAAAAACCCCACACAAATGAAAAAAACATTAAAACCACAAGCCAAAAAACAAACAAAAATCCCCAAACAAACAACAAAGAAAAAAAAGCCCCACAAAACAACCAAAAACCCCAACAAACTTCTCCTTTCTCTCAACTGTAATACTGCTTCTGTGCTCAAGTAGAGAAGGAGCAAAGTTTACTTCTGCAGAAAACATTCTCCTGTGAAACAATCAAAGTAAAAACATAACCAGTCTGAAATCAGCCCCCAACCCTCCCTCACCGAATGTTTACATTCCTGTAATATACAACGAGAGCTACCTACCTTGGCTGCTTCTGTCACCTCCAGCTGTTCTGTGAAAATTGGTGTTTGGAATGTTGTCATAACAAGATATTATGCAGAGAGGTAAATACAGAAACATCTGACCAGCTTTTTATATTTTGCAGTTCATCTTATATATAATCCTGATAGGGAAAAAAATAGAAATCTACGTAGATTATTTTGTTGAGGAAGAGTTAACTGTTTATTGCAGAGTAATGAATATTTTATGCGTCAGAGTCTGGATGTCATTGATTCATGTCATGGTAAAAGATCTGGGATGCTATTCTGGTGTATTGGCCCATAGTGTTCTTATATGAAAGTGCTGCAATTCAGTTTTTTACTTCCAAAATCTGTAATAAGTATCCCTCAATACAGAATGATGTGAATGCATTACTCAGAGTGACAGACTTTACCAGTAGGCACAGTCTCTAAGGTTTAAGAGTAGGGGTTTTTTAATAACATACTTCAGTACTGTGACTATAATATTGTATTTGCTATAAAATAAAAAAAAAATCCTACACAGCTGAGAGAAGACAGAGCCAGTCTGCTCAGCATGCATATAACTGTTTCTCAGGCTTCCTTGTTTCTATGCCTACAGGGAATAAGTTGTGTTACCTTAATTAAGTGATAAATTAATTACCTACAGCAAGTAACTTAAAAGTAAGGAGGTTAATGGCTGATAAATCATAAGGAGAGCTGTGACACATGAAACTCCGTTTCAAAGGGAGTTTTTTAAAAAGCCCATTGTTCAAGAAGCTTTAAAGATAAATGTGAGTAACTTTTGCTATCTAAACCTCTGAGGTCTTTGGCAGGGGTTTTATTTTCCAGCATTCTTCCTTACCTGCCATAATTATACTTATTCAGTCATGCAGGAGAGGAGTCAATTGGTGCACTGCTCATCCCTGTTGGGGTGCCTGATCTTCGTGATTAAGGGAGCCTAAAAGTGGGATGGAAGTGTAAGAAACCTGTTCTTAATTTGTTTCTTCACTCTGCAAATAGATGAGTAATTTTCTGCAAATAGCATGGTTTAAATTTGCTCAAGATTCTGGGCATGTTCATCCTCGTGTGACTTCCAAGAAGAAGATGAATCTTTACTGAGATAAGTCAATGGCTTAAGACACATGTCTTTAGTACATAGTTAAAGTAACAGCAGCTTTTTGAAACTGTGTTGAGGTCCATTTGAAAAATTTGGGGTTTTTTTCTTAATTTCTGGATATAGCTTTGAATTGACAGTATTTCTTTTCAAAGTGATTACTACTATAGATGCTAGCAAATTGCTCTATGGACAACAATCAACAGAACCATATGGAAAGCCAAATCTGTAGCTGTTAAAATAATGCTTGCAGGTGCGCAGAGACTGTTGTAAATGTATCTTATGATTTATTAAAAAAATAATCTTCTCTCAAAGAAGACCTGAAAATAAACCCCTGAGGTTAGTAAAAAAGTATGAAAAAAACTTACAAAAGAATGAAAACCTGATATTTTTCAAATCTCTCAAAACACAGAAATGCTACCCAAAGTCTGCAATGTTTGCAAATGAATAAGATACGAAAGAGTTTTTCAAAGAAAGCTATAGCCAGAAAGCTATGTAATTTTTTGGAACATGTTTTAATCTTGTAGGATCTTCAATAGCTTCATACATTGCAAGTCTTCTTTATGGAGAATTATCAAAACTTTGGCTCAATTAAGAGTGTCAGAATAGACTAGTGACCAACCTGACAAAATTAGCAATAACATAAATTTCCAAGACCAGATGGTGAAACAGCATTTGTAAAATAAACAGTTACTTCAAATAATATTCTTTAGCTGGAGGACAGTGCCCTGAGGGAGAAGCTCTGCTAGAAATCTGTGAGGTGTGCTGTGGCAGCAGCCATGGAGTAAGTGTCAGCTCTCAGAAATTAAGAAGTTGGTGGCAACAATGAGATGTACATGGGTGGATTCAAACAAAATACTGCCTTTTTATGCTTAAAATGTGGAAATTCTCGCTGCAAAACATAGATGCAAAAAGGTTGCTAATGTGGCTACCGCTTAGACAAATTAATGTAAATAAACAGTTGGCATGAACTGTTACAAACAAGAAGCCTGCAACTATAAAACTAAGATTAGGTTAATTTCCCAAGTAGTGTTTCTCAGTTCAAACTGGATGATAAAAATAGAGGTCACCAGAAGACAGAACCAGTAAAATGCAGGGACTAGGTAACACAGCCTTGCTTGTGCCTTGTAATATAAACTGATGACCTGATGTTTGCCTAACAACATATACAAACTTGAAAGCTTTCACTTTTGTTAGGTTAGTTAAAAGACAATTTGAGAGTTAAAATACCTGCAGACTACTTCAGTTGTGAGAAAATCTGACCTGTAGATGCATTTTGGGCCCCATTTTTTTAGAAGTCTTTTGGGGATCAAGTTTTTTTCAGGCAAGGTTAACCGTAGTTAGAAGGGACAAACTGCACATTCTAGTATTTGTTAACCACTTCAAGCTGGACTGTATGTTTTGTGAATAGTCTACAGTTGCTGAGCACTTCTAGCACACTCTGCAGACTAATTATGAAGGTATCCAGAGTGCCAAATGAACATAAAGCTAATTTTTAATCCAACAGCTTCCAGTAATTACAATTATGTAGAAAGGCATTTAGTCCATTTGTAATGAAGGAAAGTATTGAAAATAATAGACCTATTTCCCTTTAATTTTCTCACTAAAGAATATTACTTTATATTCTTTTGCATAAAAATAGTGCATTTTAGAGTGACTACATAGAAAAATTACATGGGTAAATATTAAATGTTTTCTCTCAGTAGTAATTTTCACAAGCATTACCTTGAATTTCTTTATAAAACTTTGAGCCTTAATATCACACTGAAGCTTTCTTTTATGGAACCTTTAAATGCCTTGAATTGTGAAAGGGTGGAAGTAGTTATATCTGTGCAATCTCAGTAAAAAAAGAGAAAAATACACAAAGTAAAATAAGGGTCAGATAAGAATGTCAAAACCAATTACACAATTTCTATAACTTATCATTTAGTCAGAAATATTTTTCAGGAAGTATTAGTTGTATTATGGCCTGTCTTTTTCAGTTCTTTGGAAGACCTACAATTCTGAACTTGATGCAGTCTCAATACAGAATATAAATGGCCATTATTTGTAATTGCTACATGCTTGTGCAGTCACTATTCAAAAGCTCTTTTGTCAGCTTTTTCCTGTAGTGCTTGTCTGCAAATGGGAGTTTCTGGAGAAGTTCACTTCTTTATCTCTGTCAAGCAGTAATACAACAACGCCTCTGTCACGCTCTCTGTGTAGACTTGGAGCTTTTACTTCCTCTCCTGATATTTTGATTGGCAGATTTTAAAACTAGAGCAGATCATTATTGTTCTCTGATTTCACTTCCTCTAGTGTTAAATTATTATAAAATGACATGCAGCAAGGCAAGTAACTTTTAAGTAGAACTTGCAGAAGCATTTTGGAATATTTTCCATTTATGTTATAGAATTATAACATGATGGCAGAAGCTTTCCTTGCCCTTGGTAAGTGCTTCCAGTACTTAGCCTGATCATTTAAAAAAATGTATTACCTTCCCCTTTTGAATTACCTTTTTGGAATTTTTTGTCTTCTTATGCCTTTATGTCTTGGAAACCACTCTAGTATTAAAAGTTACTTTGATTTGAAGCTACTTGTATGATCATGACCTTCAAAATTTTCTCTGGAATATGTGAGTTCCCTTGTTTCATCATGTTGCTAAAAGAAGGACTTCTATTACCTCAAATCATAATTACTCTCTTCAAACTTTTTTTTTTTTTTTTTTTTTTTGTGTGTGTTGCCATTGGGATTGTTACAGGGCACATTATTTCCATCATGGCCTTCCCAGTAATGCATACCATAATGGTTTACCTACAATTCTTGTTATGTTTGCTGGCTTTGAGCTAAGAGGATATGCATTCTCTAGGACCAAATCTGGAGAGCTGGTTTCCTAATGTGACTTCCTCCCTTTCGTCCCATCCTTTCTGAAGCTGACACTGTGGTGCAGTGGTCTTGCTGGCATGGTCTGTATATTTTTGTAACAAGTGACATTTAGTCTTTAACTCCTGAGCCTCCTTAGCAATTTTGAAGAGATTGCTTTGGGTTTGTTTGGTTTTTCTTTCGGATCTCTCTGGAAATGCATGCTATTTATCAGCTGTTAAATTATTACCCTGTAATGAAAAATGTTCATAATTCAAACAGCTTTTCTCCTTATCTACCTTTGAAACAAGTGGGTGTGAGGGGTTTTCTTGAGAGGGAGTGTTTTGTTGGATTTTGGCATTGTTTCTTTTTGTGGTAGTGGTTTTGTTTGTTGGTTTTTTTTTTTTTTCAGAAATTAAGGAAAAAAGACCTCTTAATTATTTAATAAAATTCCTAACAGCCAATTCAGTCCCAGAAGAAAAGTTTTTTGCCACCCTTTCTTATTTCTTACTCTCCATAGAGCAGGCTGAATGTCTTTAGCTTGCTTGTGAGATTGTTTTCATTGAGAGCAGTCACTTCTAGTAAGCATTAGGTATTTTATTCTCAAGAATTTGCTTTATTTATTGCATATACCCATCTTGCTCTTCTTTCCCAGGAAGTGAGATTTTCTTCCTAAGCCCAGCTGTGCAGTTAAGTAGAAGCTTTTTGATGCATTAACTTGGGGAATGCCCCACCTAGTGGATGATCGTAAACGCATTTTCTCATTGCTCCATTAGGACACAAGGTTATATTGGATTACCTTAAATATTACCCATGTTTACTGCCAGCTTGGGGAATTTATTAAATAGCTGGGTTTTCTTTCCCCTTTTACTTGTGGGCTGATGGTGGTGGTGTTTGGGGAGGTGGAAGAGGGGAAAGGTAAAAGAGGGATTTATATGAAAGAAAGTTTCAAGTTGAAAAAGTTGTCCACGTTTCTTGTAAATGTTTTAACACAGAAATTAGTTACAATCTATGGTGCTTAAAATGACCATCTGCAAAACTAGTTTTCCTGCATGTCAGAGGAAAGGAAGTATCTTAACAGAGCAACTTTTAGTGTGCCGGGGGAAAAAAGATCTTATTTCAGTTTTTTTCCCATCACCTTGTTAGTGGGCTATTTGCTCAGGCTTCGTAGTTTTGTATCCTTTTACCAACGTGGTCTGTTTCCTCTTACCAAAAAAATACAATCCTTCTGGTCTGTCAAAGGTGTGGTTCGGTAGGGCTGCTGCCACTGAGTGGGTTATGGCAGTTTGTGTGGCACAGGGAGCCAGGCCAGGGGGAAAGTAACCCTTTCAGAATAGATGAACAGCCTTCATTCTTCTGCTAAATCAAAATAAAAATCATAACAGTTCCTGTCTTAGTTCCTCTGAGATTCTCAAAACTCTTCAGTTACCTCTTCTGCTTAATGATGGAGTTGTGTAACAGTGAAGAACTTGAGACTGAAATTACTGCATTGGAAAAAAAATTATCTTTTCTATCTAGATCAGATGGCATATAGTCTGCTTTTCTGACATTTGTCCTAATCTTGATGTGTCCCAAAAATAAATCAAAACTTCAGAGCCAGCAGCCAGCACTGGTTTATGTGTTCTTGGTTTGGGGATGGCATGGAGGGGAGAGGGGAAGAGAGGAATTGTCCAGTCTCACATACGCGGCTCTTCCTGGTAGCTGGTGTTACACGTCCCTTCATGGAGGTGTCCTGCCTCACTAAAAAGTAGATCTAAAAGCATACCTGTGGAAAAAGTACAATTCATACAATTTAGAGACAAAACCACACCTTAATGATAAAGTTAGGGGTGGATGGAGGAAGGAAATTACTTTTGACCTTCAAGTCTGTCTTCTTTCTAAGATAGGAGATGGTAAAGTATGTAGCAAAGGCATTAAAACCAATTTAATGTACAAGTGCAGTCATTATTCTATTTATGTATGTATCTGTAAACCTCAGAGAGTCATGTTCAGTACATTTGAATTCCTAACTATTCTGCATCACCATTGAAATGTTTATCCAAACTTGCACTTATATTTGCTTATAAATTTTACACATTTTATAAATATGTTATATGAATGGAATATAAAATACAGGCCGTCATGGATAAAATGCCATTGCTTAAGCAGATCTGAAAATGTATTTTTATTTTTTTTTTTCCCCAAGAAGCAAGATACTTCTAAAATTAAGATGTAGCTGTGTTATGTGGGAAATCTACTGTGTTAGTACTAGATTTTAAAAAGTTGCTGGTTCACCTAGCCCTAACCCATCACGAGGATGTGGGCTTTGAGAGAAGCAGAGGTGGAAAACAGAGTATTTTTAAAAACTCTTTCATAAGTGTCTTCAGTGACAAGTGGTATTATGCTGTATTTTCTCTGCTCCTTTATTCTTGATAGCACTCATAAAATATTGCTATATAGAAAAGGGCTTGTTTCAAACATTTTGTTTCCCTGCTAAGAGGAATGTCACTTCAATCTCCCTTCAACCGGACTTTTTAGCATGCTTCTAACTTAAACAATACTTATGCAAAAACAGGGTTCTCAGTTTTATATTTAATTGTAGCCAGGTATAATACTTGTAATACTGGTTATTGATGAGAGGAAAAAAGAGTTCTAATTGGACCCCAGAAGATTTCTTTTTCTTTGCAGCAAGTATATCCCCCAAGGCAGGTCTGAAGCTGGTTTTATTCATCATGTTTAAGTTAAACCACCTTTCCAGTAAACTGTTACCTTAAATTTGAAAATAGTCTAAGCTTGTATGACCTTGAAACTTTTGTGGCAGGATGGAAAGAATTGGTAACATATTTAATGTCTTTTTTTTTAATTCATGCAGGCACACGTCTATTCTTTGGGTGCAACGCTGAAAGCAGCAATAGAGTATATTGTAGAACCTGAGACAGAGTCAGAATTCGGACAAGATCTGCACACTCTACTGGAACAAATGCAAGAAGAGAATCCTGAAAATAGGCCAGATATTGAGGTAAAACAGCCCGACATAATTTTTTGTTTTAAAAAAGTTGATACAAATACTTCTGTATGTGTGCTCATTAATCTTGATCTCATTAATCTCTAATTATCAAGATGGTGTATATTCTAAATGGTATAGCACCTATGATCAATACTTTGCAGAAAGCGTGCTGCAACAGAAGAATTAACAGATTCATTTTTCTAAAGTAAAAAATATTGGCTCCCTGACTGAGGACTGCCCAGGCAGGAGACCATGCCTGTTATGGAGCCTGCTTGGTCAGCTGTTCTATTTCTATTCATTTACTGTTAAGTTGTCAGAGGAGGGATTATATAGCACTCGCTCATCTCTGGGTGGTCTGCAGACCCTGAAAATTGTTGCTGACTATTGTAATCATCCCAAAAATAATTGGTCTTAGGTAACATAGAAAGGTCACTTTGTGACTTTGTATGTTCTTTCTGTTCCTTTTCCACTGGACACTTTGTTGGGGGAACAGAGTTGTGGGAGCTATTTGGAGGGAAAGCCCCTAGACTTCTCTAGGTATTTTGCTAGACTTCAGCACAGCTGGGATACCTGTCTCCCTTTTTTCTGTCCTTCCTCAACCCCATATGTAAACCAACAGGGCCAATTTCTTCCTTCTATGCACAACAGCAGAGGAGGAGTTGAGTTGGAACAGCTGAATGGGGAAGGGAGAGCATCTCCTAAGAGCTGTATGAGGTCTCACCAGTGTTTATCTAGGAATAGTTACTGAGGAAATGGTGGGATGTATTTGAAAAGGCAGCTCTCTTCTACATCCTGCCCAGAGGGGCAGGTTTTTAAATGCATGAATATCTGTGGTTAATTATGTTTGAGACCAATGCTAATGCCCTCAAATAGTGCCCAGGCTGTAGATTAGAGACATGAAGTACAGTTACTTTTTGTGATCTGATAATGATTGCTTTTTCTAACTGGGAATATTGCTTTTTAGGTAATTGTATTTTGCAGTTTTTAAAAGATTCAGCATTTAATGTAGTTTCAGTAATAAAAACATTCATCATCCTGCCTGTGTCACTGAATTCAAGCAAAGCATTGGCTGTTTAAAAAAGTAATCAGCACTCTAGCTTTTTGCATTTTCACTGTGTTATAGATAATTTTTATCAGTTGCTCTTGATGTTCTAACTGTAGGCTAAAACTTGAATTGTATTAAATGACTTCATAATAGCCCATGGTAAAAACAAGAAATTAATTCAACCACATAATAGAAACATGCAGTATAAAGAATTGGAGAAGAAAGACCTCCAATGTAGCATCATATAAATTCAGATGTACTGTGGGAGTTAACATCATTCATGTTAGTTGAAATTCACAAATCTATTCATTATTAAATAAGTATTTAACATTCTTTTTCTCCAGAGCATTTTGTCATTATGTGAAGAAAAAATGAAGATTGCTTCATCAAGTAATATTTGTCGAAGCTTGTCTGCTGTTGGAAGAAGAGTTCTTTCAATTGAGTCATTTGGTGCTTCTCAAGGTAACAGTAAAATGTATTTAGTCTAAAACTTCAGATTGCCTGACATATCTAATGATTTTTTAAAGACTGTGTTTGATCTCCTGTTATAGGTTCCTTTCTAGATTACAACAAATCATTATTAAATATTTGTAGATTGGTGATGGGGAAACAGGGACATGAAACTCTTAATTAACATAATATGTTTGAAGTGTCCCTTATGATTCAAAGTGATTTGTTCAGAAATTGAGAATTTGTGTAACATACTAAAGATATGTAACAGCAATGGCAGAAAAAGCAATGTAAAGATTTACAAGGAGAGATTAGGAGGTTTAATACACATTTTATATAAGCATCTGTTTTTGTATCTAGATGTCTGTGATAACATGTGGAAGGGAAGAATGTGTCAGAGGAGTTTGGGATCTAAATTATATTCAAATGAGAAAAACAACATTGCAGGTGATTCGTCTGCAGTGGAAGAGGTGACGACTGCCTGTCATAACAACTCTTCTGTAGTTACCATGGTGACTGGCAGAGAAAGTGGTTTAAAGGAAATGCAAATTGATCTGGATAATGAGAAAACTCAACATTCACAACTTGCAACTCAAACTGAAAAGAGCAAAGAAGAGGACAAACACACAATGTATACTGACAGTTTTGCTAGTGTTGCTTTGGATATAAAACCGTGTGTTATTGACCTGGAGAGAGATTGCCTTTTTAACAAAGGTTCTTTGAGAAAAATGAAAACCTTTCCAAAGCTTCCACTCGAACTTGCAGATGCAAATAACTTTTTTACTTCTGTAACCAACAGTGGACCACTAGACAGGAAAAACCACTTTGTAACACAAGAGTCACTACCTCTAGACAATAATAATGAGGTTGCTTTTTCAAAGGGAAATCTCAATTCGTTTGCTGTCCGTAGTCCACCAGAAATAGAATCAAAGAATCACCAAGTTGATGATCATCATTTAGAAGCACCATGTGTATGCACACAAGTGTCTGGCTTGAATCTAGAAGAACATATGTCACTTATCAATGGTAAAAAGATAGGTTTTTCTTCATCTGATCACAAAGAAGACTCTTCTGGTGCTACCTCTGAAGTGCTAAAACCTGCTGATATGCTAAAAGGCCCAAATCAGTCAATTGCTGGAACAAAAATGCTAGACAACTACATGGTGTTTGAAGACTGTTCTGAAACTTTTCAAGGGTCAAATGAAAATTATGTACCACATTTTAACAAGATGGATTCAGTATTAACAACAAAACCCAGTGGGAACAGACATGGATCAAACCTAATTAGGCCACCAGAATTAAGCAACGGTGTGATGGGTGCAAACAATAATGAAGATAATCTTTGTGGAGGCAGAGGTTCAGAAATCAAAAGTAATGAGCAGGTAGTAAAAATAAAGTCTTCGTTATATAGTTGCTGTAGTCACTTATGTGGAGATGAGATGACTTAAATACTGTGTGATTTCTTTCCCCCTTGTCCACTCTTGCATCCCAGAAAATGAAATTTTGCTAGTCTGCACACTTTAAGAGTCAATATTGGAAACATGGTGACCCTTTTTTCTTCTTAAACAAAAAAGTAAAGCGCTACAGTGAAATTTATGCTGTTACAGAATCAACTTCCATTTCAATTTTTTTTTAACAAATGGAGTCTACTCACTCATGTGTTAGAGCAGCATTCCTTAATAGCTCATTGCATTTGTAAGAGAACAACCAAAGCATACATGTATTTTTAACTTTTTATGTTACTGTCAATGCATAAATTTCACTACCTTGCAGTGAGCCTCCCAGGTGCTTAAGAAAATTGCAGAATTCCTGACTGTAAACCTGATCTCACTGAAATCAATGGCAATATCCCATCAGCTTCAGGAGGATAGAGTCTGCATTTTTTTTAATCTTCCATGTACATTTAAGTTTTTGGAAATTGTACATATGCTATATTCGTTCTGTGTTCTTAAATTGCTGTCTTTGTTTGTTATGTATGTTTCACTATAGAATTTAAATATGTGCACAATATGATGGGTATGTTGTCTCATGCATTAAGTCTTTATAAATAGCCAAATAACAGAGGGAGAATCTACCAGAGTATGTTGATAGATAACTGTAATATGGTCTCTGCTCAAATTACATATCTCAGGGTGGACAAGTTTGGTCTCTGACTAGATGGTTTTCTTTTGTGTCACACTCAGAGGTGTAAACAATCCATGTGGTAGGAGAGCTGCTGGCTAAAACTGCAGGGTTGTTTTTCCTTCTCCAGCTTTGTTACGGCAGGAAACAAAAATAAGCAGCACAAACTTCACACATTTTGTTTCCAGAAATTATTCTTAGATGAAGATGTTGGGTTTTTTCCTTACTTGTCTACTGGTAAGTCAGCCTTGGTCTTGCCTACCAACCCATCTTCCAGCCCTCCCATAGAGTGGCACTTAGGGTTATATTCAGTCTCTGTCCCTCCCTCTTTTCACCTTGCCTAAACACCTCCTTTGGAGCACTAACCTAGAATTGTCAGGTGTGTAACGAGCCTTTGGTTCATCATAGCTAAAAAACTAGAGCAAAACAAGAATCTGTCCCTTTTTCCCTTTCCTGTTTCTTCTCCCTCAACAGGTGTGCTTATTAAATTCATAGTTCAGGAGGATGGTAAATGTGGATAAGTACCACATAGCATGGTTTTGCCTTCTGAGGGGGTTATTCACTGTATGCATATTGAATCCTTTATTTAGGTTTTAAACCCTGCAAGTGCACTCTTCAGACTCTGAGAAATAATCCATTTATTGTACATGCATCCTTTTTTTTCTTATTTCTGCCATCACTTATGAACACAAGTTGAGTGTAGTGATAGGGGTTCTTTTTTAAGGAGAAAAAAATGTTGAAATAAGACATATATTTTGTCCTTACCAGATTATCAGGGCAAAAGTTTTAAGTCTGTATGCATGAAGGTAGTTTTAAGAAAATAATCTTCCCCAGAATTAGAGTTTTCCAAAATTCTTCCATGAAATTAAAAGTTATAACAAATCTTACTTGCTTTTTTGCAGCAGCACTTGAGACTGACACACAGAAAAGTAAACCAAAACACATTTTCATCTTATTCTTCCATTCTTCTAGTCTTCTTTTTCTTCAAATATTTCATCATCAATTTAAATAAAGTGTCCTTTCAGCCTAAACAGAATTTCATTCTTGCAAACAAGTAGGCTCTTATTAACAGTGATGTTATCCTGCTCCCACTGAACTCACAGGACAGTCACTGTGAATTAGAAAAGGTAACTCTTATTCCAGGTACCCTAATAAGCAGTGTTGTAATACATAGCATCTGAAATGAAAACAGCAGGGTAGTGGTTCTTTGTTATATCAGAGGTTTATAGCTGTCTTTTCAATAGAAGAAATACTTGATAGACTCATGCTCTACATTCTCTTTTTTAGTAAATGATTCCTGCAAATGTTCATGTCCTGCCACAGAAAAATGTGCTATTTAGAAAAATCTTTTTGGTCTTAAACAAAAAAGCAAATATAATAAAATGTTCTTTGATTATTTAACTGCTCTAGGGAGAAAAAAACCCTTTAAGCATATTAACACCTAGGCTTCTGAAATGGCTCCCTGAAATGCTGAATTTCTAGCCTTGTTGTCCTTTGTTTTCTGAAGGAGGGTCATTTATAGTAATTGTTGAACTGTACAGCAGACTTTATTGTAAGTCTTCTTAGAGAAATGCAGTGGGTTAATGTTTTCAGCTTGTTTTTTTCTTTTGGAAAAGAGATTTTATTCCTCAGGCTTCCAAAATATAGCAGTTTTTACCTCTGTGTTACCTCCTGACAACTGAAAAAAAGTCGCACTGTGCTATTCCTTACATGACAGAAGTACAATTGCTGTCTCTTTCTCAAGTTCCCATTAGCCAGAATTTTACCAAATACCTTTTTTTAAAGAAAGCCTGAGTCTGAGTTTGTTCACTTACTGTAAAAGCACAAGTGTGAGGACCCAACTAATGTGATTTCTGCCTTGTGGGGTAAATAAAAAACACCTCAGAGGAGTTGCAGTGCTGCTCTTTCCTGAGTTCTCTATTACAGATTGGCATATTGCAGCAAGTAGAGGTTTTAGAATGGTTTCTCCAGCATTCCTTTCAATATTTCATGTTGTTTAGAGAAGGTGCAATACCAGCCCCATCCGGTTGAAGATCAACCTTGTCTACTCTGGAGAACAGACAGTTTTTCTTGCCTGTCAGTGTTTCTCCAGTGGACAATATTTTTCTAATACTCAAACACTGCTTCTTATTGTTGTGTGCTTTACTGCTAGTAAGCATTACTAAAAATACTTGCTTGCTTTTGTCTGGCTACTGCAATGTATCTTGTGAGGGTTTTCCTAGTAATTTTTATAGTTTTGCATGCCATAAATAAATATTTTTCACTTCAAGTTTGAGTGGGGATCTTTTATTTCTCTAACCAGTTTCATTCCAATCAGGTGTGTCTCATCTCTAATCCTTTTGAATGTTTCTCTGTGATTTAAATGCTATGGCCTTTACTTGGGAAGGGTTAATGGAAACCTGGCAAGTGCAAGTTTGTTTTCTGTTGGTCATTCATACCCTGTCAAGCATGAGAGAAGTGAAAAGCCATGTAGCTAGAGGCTGACACTTTAACACTGGGGAAATAACATGAAGGAAAGAAAAGTTGTCAGTTCCTAGAATAATACTTGCTAAGAAAATAATGATGAAAATCTTGCTTCGGCTATTCAAAACATGCCAGCATTATATTCATAAAATAGATTATGTTTGCATGGTTGGAATGCTTTACTAAATTTGGGTGTTACAATCCTGGTACCAACAATTAAGTAGAAGATCTGTTAAATAGTCTTTGCAGCACTGCAAAAAACCTATTGCTTTTCCAACAAGTAAGGTTTAAAATACAATCTTTGGGCATAAACCAGAATGGCACCAGGATGTAGATATAGACAATAATGGCTCATTTGGCTTTTTTATATTTTCTGACAAAATTTCAATGCTGTGAAAACATTCGTACTTTAAAAAATGGGTAATATAATTACTGTTATGAAAAGGTCTGGTTTAGAACATAAAAAAATTTGGAAAGAGACATTAGATTATAATTTTGTTTCCTCTTTGGTGCACTGATTATAATATATTCATGAATGTTTAATAGCATTATTAAAATAATGTTAATGGTTTAAATGAAGTGGACTTATAAATGCTGAAGAGTTGTCTTGAGCCTGCTTTGCTAAAATTTGTTAATAGATAAGTAACAATGCATGCTACAGATGGTTTGACTAAAAGCATTTAATCATACATTTTCCAGTACTTCAGATTTTTTTTTCCTGGTGTTTGTGTGGGGATTTTATTTTTAGGTTTTAGGAAATAGTAATAGCCATGAATCAGAGACTTGCCTGTTAAAAACCAAAACAGCCAAACCTAATTAAGACATGCCTAATTAAGGAGTTTTACACTTACACGTGTACTAAAACAAGGTTCAAGGGAGTTAGAATGTGCATTGTGTTAAAATACCTCAGAGGTGAGGTACCAGGAGCATTGCATTAAATACCTTTGTTTTACCTTTGTTTAAGGATTGAGGCTTAAATAAAAGTTGCCTCATAACCATAGGTTGAGAAGTGCATTCCTTTTCCTTTGAAAACTGTTTGAACCAGACTGCATGCATTTTTCACCACAAATGCAAATGTGTGATGAAACAGGTCTTGTCATGTACCTTCAGTGCATGGGGTAACTTCTGCAAGGTGTTAGAAGTCCCCAGCAGGTCTGAGCCCTCAGTTTTCATCTGAAGCCTTCCATATTTCTCTTTCTGTTGGAGGAAGGTGGGAATTTGGAATAATTCTAGGATACTAGAAGAATGACCTTCTCAGGTGTTTGTTTCAGGAATAAAATTGATATGGTCAAGGTGAGGAGAGACATGAATTACAGTAAGAGACAATAGCAGTGCAGGTATTTATTAGCATGACAGAAAAGCAACTAGCACACAAATACCAGCTAACAATATTATATTTGAGATTTCTTATTTCTTTAGAATGATTGCCAGAGAAACGAGTATATACATTTAAATAAAGTTCACCAAACTGTAACCAGACTGCATCCTTCTTTTTCCTGCCTCAATTTGTTTTAGCTATCCCATAGATGGCAGTAGTTCCAATTTATGCTAAGATTTGCTTTCCCCACATACCTTTTTCTTCCAAAATAGAGTTTTTCCAGTGCCTCTTCATCCTCTGTTTTCTAATCTATCATTGACAATTCTGTCTTATCATAAACTTTTGCTGCTGCTCTTAGGATTTATTCCTATTCTCCTGCCACGCCTGAATTTCTTTCTGTCATTTCTTTCTTACTCTAAAGAGCTTGGATATCCCAGAGGTGATGAGAAATACTTTGCAGCTTTCTGCAGTACAACAAACTTCAGTCTCCAGTTCACTGAGAGATTCTTCTTTCCCTGGCTAGCCATTCATCACCTTCTCCTGAAGTGAAAGGTGATTTGTATATGCAGTGAAGGAAGTCCGTCTTTCTTTGCTGCAACTTTTAGAGCCTCTAAAGACATAAACTTCAAGAGGAGGGATTCTCTTACAGAGAAACATGTGGCACTAGTGTGTACTTACTAGAAGAAAATTCCTAAATCCCAAAGCCTTCTTAATGTTTTAGTCAGTCTGAAATTTCTCTTATGGTTTCCCTTCACTCATGTCAGCTGTGCAGGGTTAATTTGAAGATTGGAGTGCTCCTTTCTTTGTAAAGTGTCTGAGCAAAGATGCTTGAGGCACATGAGAACCACAATGATCTGGAGGGGGAAACAGTGCTGCTCAGGGATAGGAATCTATTAAGAGTATGAAGCTCTATCCTATGTGCTTTCTAGACTAATTCATTCTTTTGGAATATCTGTCCTTTTCCTTCCTGCTGCGTGATTGATGGCTTTTTATCAGACTCTTCAAGAGCTTACTTTTCTAGATACAGTAAAAGAACACGTGGATGAAAGAATTTTGCACTCCAGGGTGCTGGTGATAGCAAAATTGGAGAATGAAACTGAGTGTTATCACCTGGCTTCAAATCTGTCTATGCTGAAGTTACTAATTTTTGCCAATATAGGATAGAAGAAGAATAGCACCAAGTTCATTTTTATCTGTTGGAGGTAGGCAGAATATGAAACATTTTCAGTAAATCAAAAGGTGTGTTTCCTGACATACTTTGTTTAAAAAAATGTAGTTTATCTGGTTCACCTTCAAAGAACATTTAAAAAAATATGAGCCTAAAGTATTGTGTTCTTTGAGAAGGTCTTCTGGTTCAAATTATTAGCAAAGTTTCAGCTACGGAAATTAATGTCCTTCTTTTCTCTATAGATTGCACTGAAGCTATTTCTGTTTGTTGAGCTTTACGAAATTCAATGCAGTTGTCAGCTCATTACATATCTCATGATAAAATCCAAAGAGCATCTCAGTAAAAGGATGAAAAATTTACTTTAGTAAATGACAGTGCAGAGGCTGATTTGTCAAAGTTAATGATGTAGTGCCATTGTGTGTGGGAGAGACTCTTAGTCTATGTAGATTTTACAAATACTGATTGGGATATAAGGTGTCTGTAAAAGCAACAAAACAGTTCAGAGGGGTTTTTGTTTGTCTCCTGTGCTTCAATTTTGTGTTTAGGTTTTTTTGGGTTGGTTTGGTTCATTTTGTATTTGACTGATTTTTTGTTTCTTTAGCAGTTTTTTGAGGGTGAAATGGGTTTTTTTCCAGAGTTAATCCTGAATTACTTCTGGTAATTCTTTTCCCTAACATGGCCTGAAATTGACTCATTCAGGACTGCATATGTAAGAGAAAATGTGCTGTGCTCTTCTTATGAAGAGTTCTTTGGGTCTGCTCTCATTCAGAGGTTTCTGCCTACAATGAACTTTTTAGTGTTCCTTTGGTAGAGGAACGGAGATCATGAAGTGCAGCCGATGTTGAGAGCTGCTACCAGAGATGAGCTTTTCCATTAGCACGGTTTGATCAGGAAGGTGTGTGTGCCCTACTATAAATCTCCAATTCTTAGAGTCACACAAACACACACCATCCCCCAAAAAGAAAAAAATCGCAAAATGTAAAGTGTGTCTCTGAAGAACAGTAAGTTTCCATGGAGCAGTATCTTTGTCACATCAAGGTATTATGCCAGATATCAAAAGCTAAATTGGTAGTCAGAAAAACAAATGCTGTTACTACAAATTGAGCAGCTGGTGATTAAAAGCAAAACAACGTGCTGGGATTTCGAATAAACCTGTCATTAATTCTGTCAATATTGTTAACATCTTTCACAGAAGAACAAGAGATGTTGATGAAATCTTTAAGGTAAGACATGTAATGCAACTGTCAGGGTAAATCAGGTTTTGAATGTGGGACTGTTTTGTTGATGGCAATCATTTGAGTTTTTTATGTTTTTCAGTCTAGGTGTTGTCCCTATAATTATGTAATTATGTTTCATCATAAAATATGTCTATTACAAAATTGACATTCTAAGAGTCTTATGGTAAGAAAGACCTTCCAGACAGTTCACATTTCCTGAAGAAATTAAGAAACAATTAATTCATTTATACAGTTAGCTGACTATGCCATGCTTTTTTAGTAAATAGTATTAATTCATTACTGGTAAATTCAATAAATACATTTTCTTGTTCCTTTTTAAGTTGTTTTTTATATTAGGATTTACTTTTCTATTGCATTAGTAAATATTTTTAATTTGTGATAATTTTTATAACTTTCTGCATCCTCACTGTTTTTTTCAGTGGATCTCTCTAAAAATCCTGTTGTCCTGGTATGGTAGGCCTCTGAAAGACTATGAACTCTGGGCATTATGTCATGAGTGTTTATGTACTCTGCAGACTTGCATAGATTATCCAGGTATAGTCTTAATTATCCTGAAGTATTTTGCCTAGTTATTTATGTTCACTGTATTAATATTACCTTTATTCTGTTGAATGAAAGGATCTTGACTTTTATTTTGTGTGCAGATATTTCAATTTTGATTCCCTTAAATTGTGACAAAGCTCAGTTTGGAGTTTTCTTTCATATATAGGTGAATGTCTCATATATAGGTGGGTTTTTTTGTTCTGAATCTTGATGGCTTTTGCAGCAGAAATTAATCTTTGACTTCAAGCAGCAAAAAAAATTTTAGACTTTTTACGACTGGAGAATCTGTACTTCAACTTTTAAGAAAAACGCTTGTGACTTGTATCAAGCAGGAGGAAATAAGTTTTACATATACATATATATATATATATGTAAACAAAAAACTTCCTCTTTTGCCTGGATTTCTTTGTGACAAATGATTCCTGACCTATTTTCTACAGTACAGGGCTTGTCATTTTAAAGTACTCAGGATCTTGTCATGGAATTAGTCCTTCCACATCCCCTATGCTTCAATTTATCGACAAATTATCAGAAATAAACTTCTGAGAGAGGAAGAGGGAACTGTCCTTTGACAAAATTAGAATATGTTGTGTGCAACTCAGAAGACCGTCTTAGATTTCCATGGACATTCTGAATGATGGTTTACCTTATACTAATGATAAACCTATAGCAGTTATGATAAACAGAGCAGAGGTTTCCACCACCACCACTCTTTCTTTTCCTAATTTAAAAAAAAACTTGCTTTTGAGAGTATGGGCAGGGATGAGTTTGAAGCCTTTAAGTGAATATAAACAACTGGATAGTAATGTACAGAAAACTTACTGCATCTCTTTGGATTTCAGCTTCAGTTATTTTATTTCTATGATATAAAACTGCTTAAAAAGAAGTAAGCCGTAAATTAAGATTTTGAACACTTTAAGAATTGTAACCCATAAAACTAAGTATTTAATATACCTTGTAATAGAAGGATTATTTCAGCCTCATAGCATGTTCCTTATGTTTCTGAAGGTTTCAGATAACTGTGCATAATGGCTCAGATTCTAATGTAATATGCTTAGCCAGCCTCTGTTACTGCTCTCTTAAAAATGCATGTCTTAAAAGTATTAAAAGTTGTCATCTGAACCCTATGTAGCCTGTAGTAGGGAACATAATGATACAAACCACCAAATGGAAGATGCTTTACTTAAAAATTCTGTATTTGACAAATAAAGCTACCTTGAGGTTGAATATTGGTTTCAGATTTAGAATATTTCTGCAAGAGGATTCTCTGCCTGTTCTGAGGGGAGTGGTGCATTGTGGAAAGGTTTATAGTGGTGTTACTACTTCATTGCCCACACACACATATAAAGCTCTCTTGACATTCCTTGTGAGTAATACTTACCAAAGGTGCAGCTGATACATATTTTGAATACATCTTGTAAAAAAGATCCTTTGTCTTGACAATGGTAGAGTGAGACTGGTAGCTGATGAGCCATGGTTAAATATATGAGGCTGGATTATTTTTTATTTATTCACATAGACAGCCTTTTTCTCCAAATCCTTCCTTGATTACACTTTTTTCATTATCCTAAGCAGGAATTACCTGGCTAAGAAAACATATCCCAAAGCTAGCCTCTTCTTCACATATTTGTTAATTCAACTCTGCTACAGAAGTTGTTTGAAACCTCCATTGGGATTTAACTTAATTCCTCTCCTCTTATCAGAGGATGTTGCTTACATGTTGCTCGTGGGTGATTCAGGGAGCCCAGGTGAGGATTCTTATGTTGTACTGAACAAGCTGAGATCTGGTTCGTGTGAGCAGGGCCAGGGGCATTTACTGCTGACAAACAAAGACTAGTGAGCGTGAAGCTGCCTCTGCAGAAAGAACCAGCAAAGGTTCTCCTTTGGGAAAGCTTTGCTTTTCAAGACATATACTTCAGGTCCGACTTAAATGTTATTGAAGGTAGTAGACAAGCCTTTATGTTAAGCATAGTGAGTAATTTAATTTTAGTTGTGGTTTGTACAGATAACTAAAAAAAGGAAAAATGTTACTGCCTTTTTTCTTACTTTCTTTTTTTTCCTCTTAGACCACTTAAATTAATTATTTATTAATAAATTAATATTTGTGTGTCTCTTAGACATCTTTAGTATTTGAATTCATAATTAATACATTTAATGTTTTAATATCTTATTCAGTTTAAGAATCTATTCTTCCAGTACTTTGTTTTTAATAAGAGAATGGTGCATTTGATGGTAGTCTAGAAATAGAGGACTACAGTTGGACTGCAAGAGAACTACTTACTGGCCAGTTGGCTTAATATATTAAAACATATTAAATTAAAATGTACTTTGAAGTTAGCAAACAGATACACACAGTTTTGCCACAGGATTTTCAACGCCATATTTTTAGGACATGATATCCTTACCTTGATATTAAGTTCCTGAAGACCTCACATCATTTAAAATCATTTTAGTAGTCCATTATTTCTTTTTTAACAATGGAAAATTTCATGGCCTTGCAAATACTGACCTATGTAACATTTCTTCACTGAGAAAGTGTGATTATAACTATTTGTGAAAAAGACTTTGTATCCTGTTGGACCTAGAGGAGTTTTGGATCTGGCCACTTGTGTGTCAGGTTTCTCCAGATGATGACCCTCTGTTTTTGGGGTTGAAGGAGGAGAAGAGGAGACTTGAATTCTTAGATAAATTGACTATCTTTTTTGGTACCTTGTGAGAAGACTAGAGTATATGTAACTATTGTATTTTTTTTTGTTTTGTTTTGTCTTGTTTCTTTCTTGACCTTCCTTTTCAATGCTGAGTATAAAGAGAATAAACTTCCAGGTTTTTTTCCACTTCTTGTCTTTGTTCTGCAGAAATAGCTTTGGGTAATTACACAGCTACTGTCCCTTTATTGGCTTGTGTCTGTTCCAGCATAAATGTTATTTAAAGCATCATTTATTTTAGGGTAATTTCTGACACTGTAAATTCTTTGATAAAATTATTTACTTTTATTAGTGCTAAATAGCTATAAGAACAGATACTTATTATGTCTTGACCTTTTGGGGTTCTTTGGGGTTTTTTTCAGTGGTCTTATGTTTGGACTCTGTGCTGATTGACTGCCATGGAAGGATCATCTTTGCTGCTCCAAAAGCTGAAGGTAAAATAAGAGCTTTCATGTTCAGCTTTTATTTCTTTTCAGGGGAAGTGGAGAAGAAAGCAAACATCTTACCTTTTGTTTCTGATTTCTTTTCTCATTTAGAATCTTGTGATGTGTTTTATTTAGCTCCTGAAATTGAAGAAGAGGATGTGGATACTGAGAAGGTAGTGTGGTTGGTTATGTAGATTGCTTTGTACTTCATCAAAGGACAGTTTTATCCCTCTCCTAGTTGGAGAAGAAAGCTAAACTCTTCTGAGATTGTGTTAATATTTCTCCCAATGTTTTCTGTGAGGCTTTTTTTGATATATTGATCTCTCATTAAATCAGTTGCTTCTATAATTTTTCCTTCCAGGATTCTTGGATAACTGCCAAAAATCTACTATTTGATAGTTTCCATAAGACTTAATTATTTTCAGTTTTTTAGTAGTAAGACAGACTGCTAAAGTCTTTTAGGTCATTTTTTCACATTCTGAAGGTCACAGTAAGATCATTAACTTAGACTATCTGGGCAAAAGCCCAAGCATTATTCACACTTAGAAGACTGGATAAAAATATCATTATCAGTCTGTTTTTACTTTGGAAACATTATGAATGATGTCTTTTTCCAATATAATTTTCTTAGAGCTTTTTCCTATAGATAAAAACCATAAGGAGCTTTTAGAACAAAGATAATAAAAATGTCAAATAGCAGGTGAATGTGTCTCCACTGCAACTACTTTTGAATTTCAAACTGTACCACAGTGATCTTAAAAGTCAGGGGAACAGAATTTACAGTACCTTTCTGTTATGTAGCAAGAAAAGAGGTTAATTAATATGTGCCTTTTATCACATGAGTTCTTTGGAATTAGGCATAGTAATCATGAATCAGAAAATAAAAGCTCATAAAAATCTACTAAAAACATTCAATTTTCTGTAAAGCTATCTGTAACTAGAAAATATTTTTATATCTTTCCTAAATTTCTTAAACTGCTTTGATACAATGTGCAGGTTTTTCAAAGGCTTCAGAAGCTTAAACTAACCCTGAAATATAATACAGCAGTTTCTACAACAATTATTCTATTACATATAGAATAAGTTGATGGGGTTTTTTGCCTTTTTCCTGATGGCTGTATAACTTTCTAGTTATAAACATTCAGTTCAATTTATGGTATGGGAATGAAGTGTAGTAGTGTAGTGTCAGTCACAATAACAGTAAAAAGAACTTTCTTTGAAGGTTCTGATGGCTTGGATGGCAAGTTTTTCCTAAATAAATTTAGGGTAATCTTGGAGTTCTAAACCTAAGGGGAAGAAAATTATTTTTGGTTTGATTGAGTTGCTTTCTCCCTTCCAGGTGGTTTTGTACCTATTTTGTACCTAGCTTTTGTTCAATGGTTCAAATTGAACTATTCAAAAGATTATTTTGTCTATAGTGAACTTACTTGTTATGTTTTGTTCATTGCTGTTCACTTTGCTCAAAAGAGTGTCAGAAAACATTGTTTAATTAGAACACATTGTTTTCTACTGTGCTTATGGTTCTGTCCATTGATCTTTTGTAATATCTTTCAGAGGCAACATAAAGTGTGGTGCTTTAAATTTCTTAAAATTGCATTTGTAGTACATGCTAACATATGAAAACTAAGCATTAAGTGAACTAAATTTGACTCTGAAAATTGTAATTCTTCAAATGAAACAAGAAAGCTGGTAAAGACCAAGTCCTTTTCAAGGTCCCTCACTGGAGCAACTTCAATTGGTCTAGCTGCAGGTAGCACAATAATTGCTAAAATAAATATGCAGTGCCTCATTCTTCTGACAGGTGTAATCTTCTCTATAAAATATGACTTGTGCTGGCTAGTGTGTAATTACTGTGTGCCACTTACTTGCTGAATTATCATGACCTTTTTTAAGTAAATTGCAGCTGGCCACATTTTATGGTAGAACTCTGAAGCTTGCAGCAATCTTTTTACACGAGAAAGGAATTCTTCAAAATGGTTCTAAAATACATTTTTCTTAGGTAAAGAATAAGACAATTAATGTCTGTTACTCCAACAGTAGAAAAATAGCTGCTGTTTTTGGCCCTGCATGCATAACAACTAGATTTTGAAGTGGGCTGGGATTTTCATCAGCACCCTCAAAAGCCAAATGTAATCTGTACTTTAAAAGCTCCAGTAACTTTTTTTTCTTTTTGGCAGGAGATGGGGGGAATTTTTGGATAATTTGCTGGAATTGTTTTTGAAGTGGGGACTTTTTTCAGTTCAAATCTTTCTTGTCTCTTACGTTATACCAATAGGTCTGTGTTTATGGTGTTGCTGCAGTTCTGTGGATGGCAGCAAAATACAGTGTTCCACTGAGTCACAAAGTAGTATTGCCAAGAAAATTTAAAAAACTACTTCTGGATATGGCAAGAAAAAACCCTGAAGAAAGACCTTCTCTAACTGCTGCAATTAAGGTTACTAGATTTAGTTGTCTCTAAAGTCTCATTTTAGTCAAAATAATAGCTTAATGCTAGTAATATACTGATATCTAATTAAATCATAACCAGTCACTTTGGGTTTTGTTTTTAATGTTACCTCCTCAGGGACACAAAGGGGCGTGTTTTTAATTTATATTGAAATTATCAAGGTACTTGGACTTGGAGAAGCTTCATAAGACTTCCTAAACTTAGATTACTTCTAATTGACTATTTATCTTGACTTTGTCCTTGTCCAAGAATACCTCACTTGACTGAAAACTTATTTACTGACTGAAAATTACAATTTTTTTTAGACATGCAATCATTATTTGCTTGAACAAGGTATAAACAGCAAAAGTATTTTGACATTATTGGGTAAGCCCATCTTTAAGGTAAGACTGCCACCTTTCTTTAATTTTGTATGTTTTTTCAATTAATTCTGTAGATATATTCCAGTAAGATTTTTTTGCCTCACTACACGTACAGTGTAGTAAGATTTTGGGTTTGATTTTGTTCGTGTGATTTTTTTGGTTGGTTTTTTTCAGGGTTTTTTAAATGTATTTTCAAGTAGTCTGCAAGTATTGTCTTTTCCTAGTTCTTGCTGTTGGAGTGATCACTCCACAGATTTTGATGCTCTGACTCCACAGTCTATATGGGTGAAGAACAAGTAACTAATTTCATAATCTCTCTTTTTATTTACCACCCCACAGAAGAAATTAAGATATAATTGTTGAGTTCTGTTTGTTTTTCAAATGTGTTTCTATAATGCACACAAGATTCAGTCAATCCATGGAAGTGAGTTTATTCAAAACTTTGAGTACCAAGTTATCAAGATTTCTAAACAGTTCTACCAGTCCTTAGACTTCTGTATGTAATTTTTGTAATTCCTCACCTTGGCATGACTAGGTTGTTTCAATATTCAAGGTGTATATGAGGATTGGGTTTTTTAAAATAATGTGCTGAGCAGAATTTGAAAAAAGAAAATGCTAATAGCATCAATTTGGGCTTCAATGTTTATTGTTAGGCTGTTGAGGAAGAAGTCTTGTCTCAAGATCACGTCACTTTTGAATTTAAAAATGAGAAACATGAAATGGACGCTTCAGACTCAAGTCCAGGTGAGTAGTCAGGGTCTGACATGTTGTGATGGTTTGACCCGGAAATGGAATAGGGAATATGAGTCACCTTCTGAGAACACCTTAAAAGCAGGGCTATCTGTCCAAGCACTTCCTCTTGGGACTGGGCGGCAGAGAGAGAAGCTGCCTCCCTCGCCCAGTGCTTTTGCTGGGCTGGGGAGGGGCAGCCACGCGGTAGGCTGGGCCCAGACCGAGGTTGGGAGTGAGGATGCCCTGAGCATGGAAGGGTGGAGAGATGGAGAACCCCAAAAAGACCCCGAGAGCCATCGGGCAGCCCCCCCCCCCCCCCCCCCCGGCAGAGAGAGAGAGAGAGAGAGACGGTGTCGGAATTTTGACAGCGGCCGGCTGAGAAGGAGAAGGGGGGGTGCGGGCGAAAGGGCCGCGGAGCAGCAGCAGGGCAGCCATGGGAGTGTGAGAGAGAGAGACTGAACCTTTTAACTCTTTTTTTTGGACAATGAAAACTTACAGAACATTAACCTTTCCCAGAAAAGGAGTTAGAGTGATTGAGAGAATCGAAATGGGAAAGTGAGAGAGAGATGGTGGATGAAAGAGAAGAATTTTGGTGGGAAGAGAGATGATTGGAGTGGCTTTTTTTTTTTTTTTTGCTGGACTCTTTTTGTATAGCCATGGACAGAGCCCTGCTTCCTTGTGATACAGAGACTGAGTCCAGGGGGAGAAATGTCCCAGACACAAGAAGATTAAGTGGTTTTTAGCCCCTCAGCCCCAGGGGGTGAAATATGGGTGGGACAGGTGTCCCAAAGGTGAGACTGTGCTCTTTTTGGAATGGGACAAAATATCCTTAAAAGACAACCCTGGAAACAGCCCTGGTCCGTGTTCAGTAGTGGGAGTGCTGGACATGAAAAGGAAGAGGTCATCCTGACACAAGAAGGACTCCTCTCCTCTTGACGAATTGAGAATTGATTATCTACAGAGTGTTGATGGACTGAGAATTGATGATTGGGAAGTGCATTGAATTGGGAATTTGAGGGGAGGAGGAGGAAATGTTTTATGGGGTTTTCATTTTCCTTGTGTGTTCCTTTTTCTTTTGTGTGTAGTTTAGTTATTGTTTTTGTAGTTTAGTTAATAAATGTTTTTTTTCCCTTGTTAAGTAAGAGCCTGTTTTTTCTTATTCCTGGTCGAAATCTCACAGCAGACACCAGGGACAGTGTACCTTCATGGGGCATTGGCCTAGTGCCAGTGTCAAACCATGACATTATCCACAATCTCTAACTCTGGTTTAATACTCTCTAGTTCAGTTCTTCATGTAAGACTTTCTCAGTCCAATATGCAATTGTTTTTCTATGTAAATTAATTGTTACTTACTTTACATTTATATTTTACATATTGATCATCTTTCTGTGTTTTTGCTTTTAGGATTTGTGCCTTTTACCAGCGAAAGTAAACTTGTAGCAGTCAAAGGACCAGTACCATGCCAGATTTCACTTAATTGTGAGAAAGCAACATTACCTGTTGCATTCACCTCTCCTGCAACTCACTTTAAGCCTATTATTTTGCAACAAGATGCAAATATAACAAAGTTAGTATATCCTAAAGCAGAATAAGTTAAAGATTAAAATTCATTGTTAAATATATTTGAATTTTCCTTTAAAAATTCTTTGGGGTTTTTTTTTCAGAGAGGTCCAAACACCAGTTTCTGACCAATTCAAGAAAGAGATAAGGAAAGAAAAATGTATGAACAGCGACAAATCAGGGTATATAGAAGACTCCAAAAGCTGTGATATTGAGGGTACAGGTGTAGTTGAAACTGTTCCTGAAACACCTGAGTGTGACTTACAAGTTCCAAGCCACTCATTCCAGATGTCTTCAGAAGAGCAAAACTCAGGCAATATGTTTGCTTCTACAGTTACATTACCATCACCATCTGATTCCTCACATGCTCTACAAGAGAAGAGCTTTTTATCTGAAGATCCCTCCAGCTCTTTAGCTTGTCCTACATCTCCTAATTTTCTTCACATAAATAACATCATTCTCAAACAGGACTCAGAGAAAAGAGTTCTGACATTTGTACCAGTACATTTGGCTGTATCAGAGCAAATACCAAATAAGCCTCTTCGCTCAAGAATTGCTTATGATTGCTATCACAGTTTGCCAGTGCTTCTTTCAAGTACTATTGCAAGTTATAAAATGAGCATGCAAGCAGAAAATGATGCCTCCCTTTGCAATGTGCAAAGTCATGAGACTGCTAATACAGAGAACCACTTTGATAAAAGTAGCCCAGTTATTCAAACCAACTGCCAAGAAACTGAGTGTGCTACCAGCATAGACAGTTTTTTCACTGAACAAGACACACCATGTACTACAGTGAGTAAAGACAGCTATAATTTCTTTGATGATGAAGTCCTGCCCCATCAGAACACAACAAATGACCCTTTACTACAGGAAGTGATTCATCTTGTACAAGAGGAGTTTGCATTTGATGGTTATTTAGAGAATGGAGCTGAAGTTTTTGATATGGGTATGTGCATTTTCTTCTGTATGTTATTATCATTGATTTGTAAGAATATTGCTATTAATTTTTTTCTCCCTCTTCTATTTGTTTCTGTTCTTTTTATTTTAAACAAGGTAACTTCATTTTAAACTTAAAGGGAATTAAGTTTGGTATGTTCTCTGATAGAATTTGTGAGAAGTTTTGTGACCTCTACTGGGATGAAAAATTACTGGAGAATCTCTATCAGGTAGTAAATGGAGGAAGATCTTCACATTTATGGTAGGTGTTTTTCAACTTTGATCTTCTTACATTTGAATTTAAAGCTTTTATCCCTACTTCCTAGAAGCAGGAAAGAATATACATTTTTTCTTCAGGTATGCGTGCTTGTTTCCTGTAAACTGCTCATTTCACAGTTTGAGGGTTTTCAAAGCTTTCTCCATGGCAAATAATGCTTAATGGTTCAGTCAAAAATAGTTTCTACCACCCTTTTCTGTAACTCCATCTTAGCATATCTGAATCATGGAAACCCAATTCTGATCAATTACAACCATTGATGGAGAGCTTCATAGTCCTGTTAGAAGGCGACTGTTTAATCAGAAGTATATTGTTCTTACTGTTCAGTTTGTTTATTCTGTTTGATATTAGTTCTTTAAACATCATGTGTTCTAATCACATCCAGGAAACTAATTTAATTTTGCTAGAAATGTTTTGTTTAACTGGTTTAATTTGACTCAGTGTTCCTCCTGGCAGTGTTTTGTAATTAGCCTGTTAAGTGACAAAAGCCAGCGAAATTTATTTCTCATTTATCTTTTTTAATTTTCAATTACATATGTATCTACCTGAAAAAGAATTTTAAAATTCTTGTTTTACTGCAGCCTCCAAATGTAGCACACTTTTGTAAAAGTGCCTTGCCGAAGACTGTTGAAAAATGTAACCAATTTATGTCAAAGTTAATTTGGGGGTTTTGGAACTATAAATTTCAAGTTTTGACAAAGAAGCTTAGTAGATACAGTTTAGAAAAACTTCATTGTTGAAAGATGTGTAATCGTTACAGCAAATTTCAGAGGTAATGGATTATGATCTCCAAATACCCAACCTTGGTATGCTGGCCTATTTCCCATTTGAGTTGGGATTTTTAAGGAGATACTGAAAATTGGTTGGAAGTTAGGCCCTTAGTTCCCCAAAGTTCAGTGATATGGTAGGAGACGCCTGAGCTGTTGCAGCTGAATTACTGAGATGTACGAAGGGTTATCCTGTATATGAACTTTTGTTACAAAGTAGCTTTTGACAGTGAGAGATCATAATTTATTATCCAGAGAAAAATGCAGGTCTAGCTTTCACATCACATGCAAGGCCTGTCTTACTGAACATTAGTTTGACAAATACTACGGCAGTTTTTCAGTGTTAGCTTCTTTGATTTAATATTATTATTCTAACTAGGGATGACTTAGAGTCAGTTTTATCCAGAGGTTGAATCCTGAGTGAAAAACCCACTACTTGCAGCCTGTAGTTATGTCTTCTGTCTGTGTGTGCTCTGATCCTTCTGTTGAAGTTTTGCCAAATGCTGTACAGGAAAATCTCTATCTTACTGTGCTTGAATAGCCGTTTGAACTTTTTTTTTTCTCATAAAATAACAACTGCAGCTGCACATGAAAACTTTAGGAATTAGATAAATACTATGAAAGTTTTTGTGTGCATGATAGAGTCACTTGTAAGATCTCATTTTACTGATGTAAATATAAAAGTATAAGAAATATTAATTTTTACTAGTGTCCATGTATTTTCAGCATAACTGAGGCAGCTGAAGCAAAATGCAACAATATATTCCGAGATGTGAAGAAATCTGAAAGCTGTTTGGCGAGCAGTGATCAGACAGAGGGTGAGAAGGGACTTCATGTTTCTAGATCTTTGTGAGTGCTGGGAATCTATCAGTGTCAGAAGCTTGGAGACACTTTGCTTGTGTCTTCAGGAAAGCACTCTGATTTAACAGTTACAGACATTTTCACTGAATCTGAGCATTATCAGTGCCTTAAGGACATAAATATCTTTTATATGAAGCTTACGTATGACCCAATGTTATTTTGTGGGGTGTCATTAACTTACTTTTATTTAAACAGATGTCTCTGTTGAAAACCCTAAGGATGGTAACTGCTGTGAGTGGTTTTCTTGTGTTTGAGTAGATATTCTCTATTATATAAATGGATTGTTTATTTATACTTCTTCAGTTTGGGTTTTACATTTCTCCTGACACACTTTGTGACTGAAAGTTTACAAAATATCTATCTTTCAGTAACTGAACTCAAACTGAGCTGGGGCTGGTGAATCCTAATATTATAACAAAACTATTACCCTTTCTAGGCTTGGGGCATTGATGGACAGCTTCTATTTGGTTCTGCTTTACCAGTGTGAGGTTTTTTTCAGGATAGTTCATCCAAATTTCAGCATTTAAACTTGGTTACTTCTCTGTTTTGAGCAAAGTGAAAATGGGTGTACTTTACGGAAGGGCTTATACACTTGTATTGTTCATTTTTATAGCAAAACATCAACTTGCAATTTTTCACTTGGCTGCTGTTGTTCCATATTACAGTTTTGGATTTTGGCTCAGAATGATTGCAAATGTAGAGCCAGACTTTACCATGGAGTGTGTGATTTCTTTGCACCAGGAAATAAGCTTTGTTTGACTCCAAGGTGCCATATCTAAGCCCTGGAGGGTTACTCAAGTGAAAAGGGAGACTTCTGGCAGGTATAAATGCTCCTGTCAACATTATACCAACCTTTGACTGTCACCTCAGTCCCTGAAGGCTGGTAGTAGTTGTTACAACTGAAAAAAGTCCCATCATAACTCAATGGACTGAGTCCTGTTGGAGTAGAAAGTTTAACATCTATTGGCTCTATCATGTATTCTTGCGCTTTCTGTATGGAATAAAAGCTTCAAGACTTACAGATGGAAAAAACCTCAAAAGCTAAACATTTTACTAATGTGTGCTTAGGTCTGACATATTTAACTTCTGTTTTAAAGTTTCTCAGTGTTCTTTAAATGCTTGTTGCATATGCATGGAAAATATTTTGTGCTTTTCAGAAATTTATTGTTAAACTATTGCTTGATAGCTCTGAAATGTTTTTAACCTTTATCATTTTACAATGTGTAGTTGAGAAAAAAAATGTAAAGTCACGATAAGCATCTAAACCCACTGTTAGAGCACATAGGTAGTCTCATAATAGTGTTTTGTATGTGTCATGTTTATTTTAAGCTCAGTAAAGCATGCATTACAGCACATGACCATTATTTATTTTCCCCTATACACCTTCTTTAGGAAAAGGGGAAGCAGACTTCAATGCGAAGGCTGAGCCTGTGATAAAAACATCATTCATTGAAATGGATTTTGATGGGTCACCTTTGGATAATATCAAAAAAGAATTGACCCTGCAGAGTACAATCTCCATAGCAAAAGAGCAACAATATTTGCAAAGCAACGGCTGTGGTCCGGGCTTTGCAGAAGAAAATACAGGTTCAGACAAACAGGCCATGATAAAGACAGCTGGAAACACCTACCTGGCATCTCCCAATCTACCTGAGTTTTGTGGCTGTAGTCCTGGTTGGAGCAGTGCATTTTATGGAGCTGAATGTTTTGATTCAGAAGTTCATAGTTACTTGAAAAACCTTGGAAAGCAGAAATCAAGTGAGTCACAAAATATAGATGCTAAAAAAGTGGTGAGTACATTGATTTTAAATCCTTAAGATACATCTTGCTGGTTAAAAGTGTGATAAAATGTGTTCTGTTGTAGTGAATCCAAACACCATTTCATTTTTAAATACTGACTCCTAAGCAGTTTAAAATCCTCAGGATTTGTCGTGTCTTGGCGATAAACCAGAGGAGAGGTGTAGTATTCCAAAATAAAGCACACTGACACAAATGTGCAGTCACCAATCTGCAACCCATTTTCTGCTCTTAAAGTTGACTGGAAAAGCACTGTCTGCCTTTGCACCAGCCCCATGGTGGTGATACTGTGAGAAAGAGCTAAGAATGAGTGGAGCACATCACAGGCATAGAGCTTTATCAAAAGTTTTTATACTCTAGACCTACCTGAATTGGAAAATGTTGTGAAATAGACAGTGAATTTGCCTCTGATTTCATTGCTACTCACCATTGCTACTCTTGCAAATCCCCAGATTTTTTAGGGGACAAACTTTGTCCATCAGATTCCAAATGGTCACTCCTACTGATCCCCTTTCTGTTTACATAGTCTCTTAATCACCTTGATTTTGTTTTAATTGATGAAGCAAAAGCAGACCTTGAAGTAAAAGCAAGCAGCTTCCAATTAGAATCTGGGTAATAGCTTTCCTGTGCTTCCCCTGTTCTCTAAGCAATGCCTCTGTAGGAGTCTTTTAAAAATCCGAGGGGCTTTTATGACTCTATGCTAATGAACTGTGTTGTTAAACCTTTTGAGCTTTTCTGAAAAACAGTGACAGGTTTTTCTTAAGCTCAAATTAATTTCTAGCAAGTCCATCCCATTAAAGCTAACCTATTTACCAATCTGTTGTTTGATATGTTAGTTCTGAGCTGTGTGTTTTCTGATCACTCTGCTTGTGGGAGTTGTCTGCTGCATTCTGTGAACTTACTGCATTTAAAATGCTATTTCATGTAACTGGGTCACTGGTAGTTAACTTAGGACCCAAGTGCAAAAGTCACCTCTTTTATAAAGCACAACATACATCACGTTTGTTATTTCATAATAAATCAGAAGCTGAACCCAAAGTGGATGGCCCATTTTTACTGACTGGTAATAAAATGAAACCTTTGATATGCAAACAATTATAAATGTAAATGTTTACTTTCAAATTTATATATTTTGAGGGGCCGGATATACTTTTATTTCTACTCATTGCTCAAGTTACATAATTCTATAGAAATTTAGTTTCATTTTTTCAATTTTGTGAAATACATAAATAGAAAATATGAAAGTTGAACTTTGATATTTATATGTCCTTTATTTCTAGAGCAGCACTCTTGTCTGCTTTCTGACCTGGTTGTATAATATAATGTAATTATACTTCTTAAGAAGCCATTGATTTCAGTCAGACTTTCAGTTCTTGCTACAAATATAGGTCAACTGTTTAAAGTGTTTCTAGGGCCTGCACTAAATTCAGGACATAAAGTTTTAATTCTGGATTACTTCTGATATTAGGTTTTAAAAATACTCTTGAAAACAACAAGATAAGATAAGTGCAATTATAACTAAAGGTATATTTATGTGAACAAATTCAGACAAACTTCCACACAGCCTGATCATACCCAAACCTGCTCCAGTTCTTAACTTGCAGAACTATGACATCACTAATGCTTTTCTGGGAACAGGTAACTCCTGCTGTATCTTGCCTGTAAACACAGATGTGAAAGGTAGTTTTTCATTGTCAATAGCATATTCTTGTCTCTTTGGATGTTCTTTTTTCTTCATACAAAATAATTATCTTCTAAAACTTCACTTTTACTAGAACTGCCTTCTGCTTACAATACTGAGCAGAATCCTATTTCTTTTTAAATAGGAACTAGAACAATTACTAATGATGGAGACAAAAAATTACAGAAAGACCATAAAGTTTTACCAGAAACTATTGCAGAAAGAAAGAAGAAGCAAAGGTAAGATTACAGCAACTTGCCAGTAATAAAATGGCTGCATGGTGCTTTTAAGGACCTGCTCTGTAAATCTGAATCATTGATGTTCTTATGCCATGTATTTAAATCTAAAGGTCCTGAAACTAAATCTATGTTGCCCAAACTGAGAGGACAGCTACAGGAGATGAAATCAAAAGTGCAGTTTCTTGAACTGGTAAAGAAATATGTGCAGGCAAGTCAGACTTTATTTCACTTGTGCTTCATTTGTCATTTCATTACTGCCTCAGTGTAACTGGCTGCTCAGATCACTATATGAAATTTGAATGGTTTGTGTCAAACTGCCAAATTAAGATCCAAAAGAATTATTAAAGGTAATTGCCATTAGTATTGCTTAAAAAGAAAAAACATCAATTGTATGAAATGCAATTTCTCTTTAAATTGATTGCATTTTGTGTGGCTTTACCTCTCTAATTTCTTGTTTTATCATGGCCTTGCTTTTTTGAGCAGATGATGTATGCAGAGCAGTGGGGTGTGGAATCCTATGTGCTGCCTACAGTCATTCACAATGGGAAAGATGACACCATGGACATGGCACCTATGGATGAATCATCATTGCTGCTTTACTATAATACAGAGAAACCCCAGTGTAACAATCAAAATGGAGTGAGAGTTCTGCAGGCCGGTACACCACTTGGTTTAATGGCTTATTTATATTCTAGGTATAATATATTTTACACATAAATTGGGGGTGGGTTGAAGCATAGATGCTAAATCAGGAAAGACTTGTTTCTGTGATGAATCCTAGTTACTCAACAATTAATAAATTCTCCTGTCTTCTATCAAGTTTGTGTTGTTTCGTCTCATTTACAGAAATGGAGATGAAAATGTCAAAAGATCGGCTGGCTTTCATTAAAGGAATTTGATAATGAATAAAAAACTAGCAATTTTAAACTTTTTAATCTTTGACTTACTTGAGGCTTGCTCCGATAGTTGCCATGGAATCAAGACTTTAAGTTACTGCCAGCAGTACAGCAATTCTTCAAATAATCATATAATCATATAATTTGGTAATTCTTATTAATAAGGCCTGGATACGAAAATGTTTAGGTTCGTTTCTACAGATTTTGCCCCAATAATCAGTCCTTGGCACTGATCAAGATGCAGGCTTATCTCAGAGTTTAAATGGGGATAGAGGTGTCCTTCAACTCTGGCGAGGGCAATGTTGTTTTAAGGTGTAATAGTGTGAAGGATGGAAATTGCCAGAGGCTCCATCAGACTTGTGCCATTCTAGAGGGAGCAGCTTCCCCCCAGCTACTTCTCCCAGTTCATCCTGACTCTTGAGACCCAGTTACATTGAGTGCTGCTTTTCCTGGTAGTGAGTATTTTGCACAAAGTGAAAGAAATGTTTTAGAATTGGACTTTCCACATTCATCAAACCCAAATTTCCATGGTCAGCTGTAAGCCAGTAGGGAGAAACGACAATTAACCTGTATTAAGACCTTGAGAGAGTGTGTGTATAAAAAATTGAATGCCCTTGTTTTTAATGTGTATAATAAGTGTATTCTGTTGTTAAAGTAGCTACTCTTCTAATTAGAGCTACAGGGAATATTTTCTTGCTTAATGTATCTACTTCTTATGCTGTTATTATAACAAAAATGCTTTAAAGCAGCATCAAGTTAGATGATAGGAAAAAAAAAAAAGAAAATGTAATATGTTCTTCCCTACTATTTAGATTGCAACTTGCGTTAATAATAGAAATGTCAAAGTGGTTATTCACAAGATTGAAAGTAGAGAAACTCTTTATAAAAGAAATTATGCTTTAGGGTTGACAATCACAGTACTTGATGTGTAAAAATAATTTTTAAAAGAACCAAGGTTTTATGAAGAGCTTGAGAATTTAAAATGTCTATTCTTGATATTTTGAGGATTTTTTGGCTGTTGCTGTAGTTGAATGCAAGTTGAAGATGTGTTCTGACTTGTCTGAAGTTTTTCTTGTGCTTTACAGAAATGCCTTTTTAGAAGGTTATGTACAGCAGTTTCTTTACACATTTCGCTATTTCTGCACACAAGAAGAATTTTTGCAGTTTCTTCTTGATAGAATCAGCAGCACTTTATCCAGGTACAGTAAATTCTCACAAACAACATTATCAAAGAACAATTGAGTTTCCTCCCAATAAAAATAGCTGTTTCTCAAAAGTCCTAATTAATTAAAATGAATTTTTAAGTTTGTTTTTGTAAGATTCTCTTAACAAGTGAGAGCAAAATGAGAGCAAGAGCTGCATCTGACAATGCACAATGAAGTAAGCACTGAGAAGTGCTTACTTCTCAGTTCTGCTTCTCACTTTTACCAGTGATCCACTAATGGGTTGTAATTACAACCTCTGCTTTGTTTCCATAGAGCCATGGATTCTAGAGTCATGAAAATTAGGAATTAAAGATATTACATTAAATACCAAATAAAACTTGTGGGTTTTGTCAATGCTTATTTTTAAATTGGAATTAGATATCAATTTTGGTGTAATAAGTTTCTTTTTCTTCTCACCAGTGCAAGCCTGGATCCTTCCACATCCCTTACCAAAATATGTAACCGCAGTTTCTACATCCTGCAGGCATGGATTGAAGACTGTTACAGTGTAGACTTTGCAACAAATACTGATCTTCTAGGTACCCTAAAAGATTTTATTTCTTCCAAGGTAATTCAGAATTTCAGTAGATCCTTTAAGAAAAAAAAAAAAGTCAGTTATGGGATATGTAACATAGTTATTACAAAAAGCTGACCTAAGTACAGTTGAAGTAAGTAAAATAATGCTGTACTTGACAGCTATGTTCAGTATGTCTAGTTTTGGATGGTAAGAATCTTACAACTGTATTGTAACTTGCTTATAATTTCTGGGAAATTGAGTTCTGTATTCTGTTAGCCTATTTTGCATTTCCAGGTTGCTTCATTAAATGGCTACGGGGAGCGTTTGTTGTCACTGCTCGAGGACGCCTCTGCCAGGAAAAGTAGCAGTGCTGATCTGTGCTCTGGTGTGGACAAATGTAAAGAGGAAAGTGAGGAAGGCAGAAAAACATTACATTCCCTATGTAAAAAGCTCTCAGAAGATGTTTCCAGAAAGGTGTGTCTTTTTTGCAGACTGCAGTGTGTGGAGCACATTTCCATATATTATGTTTTGGCAAAAACAGAAGCATCCAGTTTAGAGTCCAGAACTACTTAGTAAGAATTATGTAGCTGCATTTTAAATTTTCTTTTGAAAGTATGTAAGATTCAGACAGTTCTGTAACCATGACAATAATATTAAGTTTTAACTTCTGACAGCTGTTTCAGTAATCAAGATCAGATAATCAAAATTTTGAGAGCAGAATTCTTCATTCTTGACACTAGCATGTGACTCATAGTTATTAGGAAACCTTTGCCCCCTTGTCAACCATTAATGCTTTTTATTAGGCATCTTTTTAAGACTATAAATACAAGAAAAAAGCAGGAGCTACAAGGTTCCCTGCTAGAACTTCATAGCTTGTAGCAGGAACTTGTGTGAACTTTTGTCTGTATTTACTATTTTATTGTGTTCTACAGCCCCAGAAACCAGAACATACTGCAGGCTCTTCCCAAAAACAGATCTCTTTACAAAGTGACCAAAATAACATGTGGAGGTCAAATGTATCAATAATTTGCAAGCTGAATTAAACATCAGTCTCATGATAAAGGTGCACAATTCAATGGGTATACTGGGGATTCAGCCAAAAAGGGCAAACAGAATAGAGGAACATGGACTTTTTTTATTGTCACTGCACAATAATGATAATGTACAATGGAAGAAGGGAAAAGAATGAAAAACCAAGTGTTCAAGTGTTTTTTGGAAAGGGATGTTTGATTCTAAGCAAAAAGAAGTAAAATATTTTATGGCAGCAAGCTTGAATACACAGAGGTTTGTTTTAAATACTGATTGTTGATTGAGATCTGGCAGCCTCCTGCTTAGACTCATCCACTGTGCATATTATATTAGCTTAAAATAGCAGTGTTGAGTGAACCAATTTGTTCTGGGATAAGCTTGAAGGTTAGCTGAAGAGTTTTGCATGCACAAAAGTGTTTCTCTTAACACTTTCTTGAAAGTTACATCAAGGGGAGACTTATTGTTTGTTTTAGAGAAATGGTAACCTTACATTTATTTTTTTCTACAGAACTTCTACTGGAAGCTATCCAAAGGTATGGGACCAATTGCACAGTATCAGAGAGAGCAACTGCACACGAGTTCAGCAGTTTTGCCAAAGCCCTGCTGCAGCAGTTTCGCAGAAGAATCCTCAGTCTCCTTAGCCAGAGCGGATGAAGTGGGACCAGTTCTCTTGATTGAGTGCAGTGCCCAGCAGCTTTGTTGGCAGCTGACGCTACTGCAGCAGGTACAAAGGTCTAGGCTTATTTGGAAGTACTAATAATATCTATTTTCATACCCTTTCTCTTCTTTCTTTATCATTTCCCAACCTTGTTTCAAGCTTATTTCATACTATTTTATGAGACTTCGAATTAAAACTTTTCTCTTAAACCTCTACAGTGAAATTTAGAATATCTAATGCTATTCTTAAGCTCTGATCCCTCTCATAATTCGTGCAGGTGGGGGTTGGAGGAGGACCATACTCTGTCATTTTTATCCCCAGGCATTTTAAAAGAACTGTTAGAACTAACAGCAGATATATCTTGTTGTTTTTTTTTTTGTTTAGGAAGTATTTAATAAATGTCATCCAGTGCACTTCCTAAATTCCAGAGCACTTGGTGTTAAAGACAAATGTGTTGCTGCGCCAAAGTAAGTTGCTTGTTTTACCTGCCCTTTGGTTCTATTGATGCACAATAACTTAAGAGTGTTACACTTTTAATACAGCCAGAAACAGAGAAACAATTTAAATACATAGTATTTTTTTACAGACTAGGTAGCCTGTTTATATGAATTGTTTAATTGCAGGAGATTTCATAGGTGGATACAGGTATGTACCTATGCACATGCATGTATGTGGAAGGCCACATTTCCCAGGTGATTTCTTTGAAATCTGAAGTGAGTTGAGGCCAAAAGTTCTTATTTCTAAGAATTTACATTGGGGGTTGCTTGAAAGGTTTCATTTTGGCAGAGAAAAAATGTCATGGATTCTGAAGTAGATATGTGGTCATGAATGTGTGTATGTATATAAAATCTCAAAGACATTTACAGTCTTACACAATAGCTGAGGTTGGAAGGGACCTCTCAAGATAAGTAGTCCAACCACCCTGCTGAGAGCAAGGTCAGCTGGACCAGGTTGCCCAGGGCTGTGTGCAGTTGGGTTTTCAAGGTGGATGGAGACTCCACAGCTTCTCTGTACTCATCTCCCTTCTGTATGTTAGGGAGATAAATTATTGGTATTCAGAGATACACAGGAATTTTCCTATAGGTACTGGAGTGATTACCAACCTAGTTAAATGATTTGCTCATCAGTAATTAATGTTTCAATCCAACTACATAAACCTAATTATTTTTATGATGGTCTGCTTCTTACATACTCAGTGGATTCAGGTAGCTTCTAATTAGTGGTTGTTAATTGCACTACCTATGGTAGATTTTTGCTTCTAAGGATAGGGAATGAACATCTAAAGCAACTCAGGTTGTTCAATGGCCAAGGTTAGATCACCTGGTTTATACAGATTTTGGGGCTTAGTCATGGTAAACAACATGAGTGGTGCCACTTGATATCAGGCTGAATTTCTTATGTGGCTGCAGTTCTTGAGTTTGGGTTTCTGGCTGTTATTTTGTGTCAGATTGGCTGGGGTTTTATTATGCACTAATGAAAGTGGTGAAAGTGTTTTTTATGTACAGAAATGTGTCCTATATATGCTTATTTTTTTATCAGATATACTTACCTTGTAATTATAAGGAAGAAAAAGTAACATGGCTCACTACAGACATCATGAAGTATAAAATCAAGATGCCAAGCAATGCAAAATTATTTTAAATGGTTAGAAGATGACATCTTCACAATCAAGGTTTTCTTTAGAAATCCAGCATCAGCCAGAATTATTTTTGGCTTTTTTTTCTTCTGTATTTTTCTTAGGGCAGTTTCAGCTGAGACAGTTTCCCTTAAAGTCTGTAATCTCTTTCTGTCGAAGTGCGTACAAGACCAATACCTTCTGCAATTATTGAAAAATGCAGACAGTATCAGCACCTGGGTTGCTGCTGAAATTGTAACATGTCACACAACTAAGGTTTGTCATTGTTTATTGTACTGTTAACTAGAAAACAGTTATGTATTTGTCATTATCTATGACTTGTTATGTAGCAAACCTGCAAGAAATAGTCTGAAATACACCTGTGAGTGGGCAGTTAACAATTTGGTTTGTTGTCACAAGGAGGGTCTTGGATGCTTTTTAGTAGCAGGTGTCAAAATCTGACAGAATATAAGAAATGGATTGTCTGAGGAGAATATGGGTCAAACTTTCTTCAAGAACACCTGAGTAACAGGAAGGGATAAACTGTGTGAAGGGAAATGTTACTACAGTCAGCAATTTTGATAACAAATTGAAAAAGGAAATACCTCTGCTTCCTTCTCATTTAATTTTATTATGTATATTTACTGTGTATATGTGTATATTATATCTATCTTAATTTTTTTCCAGCGGCAGGTGAGCTTGTTATCAAAATTTCTTCTTATAGCAAAATGCTGCTATGAGCAAAGAAATTTTGCTACTGCAATGCAAATCCTAGCAGGCTTGGAAAATCTTATTGTACGACAGTTGCCAGTAAGTTTGGGACTCTGTTCTCTAACCATTTTGCTTAATATAATCTCGTTCCAATATAGAAACTAATGTGAAAAAAATATATTTATTGTGTTTTATTGTAAGGCCTGGAAAATTCTGCCTGCAAAAGTAGCTGAGATAATGGAGGAGCTCAAGGCTGTTGAGGTATACTATAAAGTTCTTAATGAAAAATTACATCTTTGGGGTTGGAGAAGGCACAAGATCTGCTTAAATGGGTGTCTCTGCAGGGTGAAAGACTTAATTATTACATTTAATTGTGAGTTTAATTTGATTGCAGACTTTTTACTCTTAATCCAAGTGTTTCCATAAATTTTAATCTCTGTATTTCTTTAACATTTGTCCTGTGTGACAAATCAAAATTTCAAAAGCAAGGTAAAACATTAGATATGCTACACTGCATTAGAAGATTTCTGCAGAAGCTTTGCAGCTGTAATGTGTTTTGAAAAATCTTAAGTGCCTATTTTATTATAGGCATTCTTTTATTGCTCTGTACAATTTTGAAACATAGTGAGGTTTTAAAATGCAGTTTTGCCTGTGATTTAGAACAATGAAAATTATGTATGAAATATCTTTTGATTAAAGTTACTTTGTGTACTTTAAAAAGTTTGCCCCCAGATTAATTCATAGTGTTGTCTTCAACTCCAGTGCCAGAAGTTAATATTCATGACAAATAAATAGATGGTATTAAGTACTTGGAGAACTTGTAAAACCTCCCCCAAGACTTAATGTGAGATTAATCTGTATGCATTTTTTAACTAGGTGTTTTTAAAAAGTGACAGCCTATGTCTGATGGAAGGAGACAGGTTCAAAACTCTTCCAACAATTCCATCAGCCCATGTTTTGGCTATGCATGTCCAGCAGCTTGAAACTGGAGGATTCACAATGACAAATGGAGCTCACAAGTGGACTAAACTTAGGTAATTATTTTAATTATGTGCATATATCATCTATGTTTTTATTGTTGTCTAATGAGATAATGAGAGCTAGTGCAGCATTTCACAATTAACAGTTCAAATAGTTTCATTTGTTTAGACATGTAACTAGAGGCATATATACAATAGAATAAAGTGCTGGATGCCCTTAATTTCCTTTAAGGTTTGTTTTTTGGTTTATGCTTTTATTTTTATCATCAGCAAAACAAACTAATCTTTTTTTACCATATTCTCTTACAAGAAATATTGCAAAAGTTGTGAGCCAAGTTCATGCCTTTCAAGAGAATCCTTACACATATGCACCAGATTTCAAGCTGCAGTCTTACCTCAGACAAAGAATAACTTGTTTTAAAGATGCAGACATTTCTGCCTTGGCAGCTGACAACTGTGCCAACTTCCATCAGATACCAGCAGAAAAACATTCTCGAAAAATTCAGGACACCCTGCGCAGGATGAAAGCAACATTTCAGTAATTATTTATGTTTCACCTGTTCTATTCTGGGTCTAGACTGTAAAACTGGATTAAGTTGGCTTCATCTACTGGACCTACTTCCAAGAAAGTACTTAAGTGAAGCAACATAAGATACTTTCTCAAGTTGAAATTATTGTATTTCATAACATGGAATTATAAAATGCTGACTAATGAAGTTTGAGTCGCTGGCAACTGAATGGCAGAACAAAAGAATAAAAAGAGAGATAAAATTAAAGAGAGTATAGATGAAAGGGCTTATTAATTTTGTTACTCTTCTTTGGCATAAATAATTAATTAGCCTGAAAACCAATATCTAAAAAATACTGTGCAAAAAAGTTAAAATTCCAGCTTCTGTTGCCAAGTTGGCTTAGGAGAGTTCAAAACATAGTTCATTAAATGTTGAATCTATTTTTATATAAACACAGTACACTTATATCCTGTCACATTGTGCATATAATTCAGAAACACAGATCCTCTGCTATTCATTAACTGTTGGTGTGTCTTGCTTTTATGTTGTGTATTATGAAAAACTGTAACTGACGTAAATAATTGGCCATCTATTTCTCCTACCAAGGAAGGAGAGGAATGCTACCGTTCAACTTTTTTTTTTAGTTTGATTTTAAGTCACCAGACTAACCTGTTTCCAAATGAAAATAAGATCTGAATGTAAGTATTACCAATTTGTTGCTCTGCTTCTGCACTCCTGGCATTGTGAAGACAGTAAATGTGAAACTGCTCTTTTCATCTGTGTTTGGCATGAGTCACTTTGCCAATTTATGTCTGTCTGCAGATTTGAGTATGGCTTTTGCTCCTGAGGTTGTTTTTGTAGATCACAGTACTCTAGCAGGCATCCAATAGAAGATAACCATGTGAAATTTGGATCTGCAACTTGTAAAACTGTGGTGCTAACCTATTCATAGAGCTTATACTTACAAGACCTTTTAAATGGCCATGAAATGTGTTGGTTGCTATTGCTAGAAAATTTGTTGAGCTACCCAGGTTTATGTAGGGCCAGAATGTTAAGGCTAAAAATTAGTTTAAAATACAAGTATTTCTACCAGAGGGAGAAATGGTAGTGTTGAATGAGAAGTAGGGAAGGGTAAGAAACACTTAAGCACTGTTCTGAAACTGATTTGCTTAGAACTGTGTTAAAAAAAAATAAAAAAGAAAATGTTTTGAGAGAAGTGAAGGGCAGATGTGAAGTAGCTCATCGAGTGTTAGTGATGGAGAAGGATAATGATGTAAGAAATGGGAGCATGCACATGTCTGGTGTTTTGCAGTTGTACTGTTGTGTTTGACAGAAATGCATGTGCACATGCTAAACTGTAGCTTTCTCAATGTACAAGAGGAAGGCTTCTCCTTTTCTTTGTCAGTAACAGCAATATTACATCTCAATCCTCTCTCGTCTTCCTCAGTAAAAATACGGTGGGTCCATACTGTCCTTTAAATACTCAGTTACTTTTTCTTGCTAATACAATACTACTAACTTTGGGCTCTTATTGGTTTAAACACTGAAGAACTCAGTCCTCAACAGGGTTTTCTTGCTTTTGTCCTACTTTTAATATGATTTATTTTATTTACCATATGTAGGTTTAACATGTCATTAATTATAGTATTCTGACTTAACCTTAGGGAAGTAAATCATGTTGCTGTTTCTCTAAAGATTGTCAAATGTGAAAGCATTTAATTGCCTCCTACCTTTATGATTTAAGAATGTTAATAATAGTGTTATCTTCAGACATACATGTCACATATTTTATCTGTATGCATTTATTTTAAATAATTGTTAGTAGTTATTTGGGGTTTTGTCAACTAAAAATTACCATTCGCTTAAACCCACACCTTGCCTTTGAACGACAGTAAAATTTTAAGTAGCATAAGTTTTACTAATGTAAAATACTCCACAAGACTTGCTAATCACATGATCTTAATAAATTCATTTTATACAGTTACCAGTCAGACTTTTGAAATTGCTTTTGTGACTTTTCTTATCATTTATATTTTGCACTCATGAGAATTAGCTCATGTATTTCTTAGCTCTGTGTTACTACATCTAGAAAATATTGTTTATTCTATGATAATATCTGGTGATAATACAAGTTTTTAAAAATCAGCTCATGTCTTCTGTAAGTACTTCAGTGTATCAAACTTTATATTAGTATTAATGCATAGTATTGAGTTATGGTACTACTTTGGGGTGTTTCCATCCATCAGGCATTTCAGATTTTGTGTTTAGGCACCACCCCACAACAACAACAGCAGCAACAAATATTAATAGCTAATGAAAAAATTTCACGTTTTGAATTCCTACTTAAAGATTCCTGCAGCAAGCAAGTTTGAAGAAACTTTTAATGTGGCTGTTTTTAATCCATCAGTGAATGACAACAACTCTGCAAATTGATGCTCATTTGCTGTCATATGTGATAAAATTCATAAACAGTAACAGTAATCAATTATTCACCTAAGTAGCAAAATTACAGGATAAACATCTGCACAGTCATAGACTAGGATTATAGGGTTTTCTGGGGAAAAGGGAAGTTTCTCCAGGGAAAGAAGTGTCTTGATGTCCCTTCAAGATATCTCCTCATTCTCATTTTCTTGATGCAAGGAAGTGGAAGGGCAAAGGACTTGAAAATACAAGGTGGAAAAGAGCAGATGATTCCTGAGATGAGGGTACAGATCCACAGACATGAGCAGAGTAACTTTTCTCCATGAAGGTAAACTACAGGTCAAAGGTTGGATAATTCTGTTAAAACCATTGTTGGGAATAAAAAAATCACCCAAAATTAGTTCATTTAAATAAAAGATAACGGGCTGAAACCTAGAGAAAGATGTGAAGAACACACTAGAGTGCCAAACAATTGTGTTTTGATGTTAATCAACTAAGCTGATGAAATACTGAATATCCTAGGCTGCATCTGAAAAGTGTGAGGATGATGTCTTTGGAAATGTCACATATTTCACTCTCATTTATTGTTTCTCCAGACCCAGGGGATGTGTTGAAGTACACTGTGCTCACATCCCTACCCACACCACCTTCTTATCCCTCTGATGACAGCCTGGATATGAGCTGCTCTGAGCGCCCAGCATGAGCACACTTCAGATATAGCTTTGTGTATACAAGCTAATGCTGGAACCATAGGGAATCATCTTACTGTTTAAGATTTTACAGTGTTTAATAGATAAACTGTTGAAAATCTGCATGTGGAAAACAATGAAGATGAAAGTAACCATGGAACAACAGAGTTCATGATTCAAAGGACAGAAAGAGATGAAAGAAGCAGAATAATAACACTGGACTTCAAAAAAGCAAACTTTAACAAATTCAAGGAATTGAATTGAGATCCTGGGGAAGGAGATAAAGCACAAAGAAAAGTTCAAGAGAGCTGAGAGTTTCTAAGAAGAGTTTCTAAGAGGAGTTTCTAAGGCTGTATTTAAGTATAACAACAGTCTATCCACATGCAAAGGAAAGAACTCAGCACTGTGGCTGCATTAGGGGCTCATCAATTACATGAAAAAAATTTTAAAAAAGGAATACTGGGTAAAAAAATAGAAACAAGACAGCTACATTATCAAGAACAAATATAAAAGAGCAGCACAACAGGTTGGGAAGAAAACTGGACAGACAAAAAAATTTTATCAGCAAGGGAAAAGCAAAACAAGAGAAATTGACTTTTAAATACCTTTCTGTTATACAATAACAGCTCTCTGCTTACCAGAAGAGGTAAGTATCAGATGGTACAAAAGCCTGGAGTGCTTGCTGTTCCACTGCCTCCCCTCTAAACAATGCCTGTCATAATCAAAGTTAACCAGGAATGCAGGCCAGAGGCTATACAGCTAATTAGATGTATTATTACATTAACTTCTGATTAAATCTGTTCCATAATAATAAGAAAGAAAATTGAAATAATCTTGGAATTACTGTATTTTTTTGATTGAAGAAGAATAAGTGAGTTCCCAGAGAACCAGAAAATAATACTACTTTTTAAAAATGGGCAAGACCACAGGAATGAGTGGAAAGGCAAGGTAAAGAAAATGACAGAAAATCAGCCAGGAAAACTTTGACACTAGAAGAGTTACTGAAAAAGCTGTCTGAAAATCTGCAAGCATAGAGACTAATTGAAAAGGCTGACATGCTTTTGTCCATGAAGTAATTTTTAAATGACTTAATGGTCAAGGTAACTGTCCCAAGAGATAAAAACAGCATGTTGTACATTGGAGTCAATAAATGTTTTAACAACAGCTCCTCCTGGCCTGATTATATATTTGGTTGCTCAGATTCAGATGATGGGCCTCTAAGGTGAATACACACATGGTTAATACATCATTTCAAATGGTAATTAACATGCTTGTTGAATTGTGAAAGTGAATTGAGTGGGGTTAGGACTATGCAGATGTTATGAGTGAAAAGCAGGTGCAGATCCCTCAGGGACAAGGCACAAAGTGAGAGCTTTGGCTTTATCAACAGTGTAGGGTTCCCACAGTGGGAATCCTGGAGCAGCAATCAAACGAGGACCCAAGGCACTGGGGCCCTGCTCAGGAGTGAAGCTCCAGGGAAAGTGCTGTGGGGGTGAGTAAAGAAATCTGTGCTAATTAACATTTCATACATATGCAATGTCCTGTTTTGCTCATTAGCTGCCCCATGTAACGCAGGTGCTGCTGTTTGAATTCCAAGATCTGCAGATGGCCTTCACCCTGGCACACCTGCAGGTGGGGGGAAGCAAACTATTCTGCCTTACAGAAATGAGGTAAAACATGCTCGGTGCACAACACACCCAGGTGGTGAGAAGGGAACTGTCACAGTAACAAGAGAAGCCCTGCTTGGGACTCTGCAGGCTCTGATCAGGGAGGCCAAGTGTCCAGGATTACCATAAGGCAGTCTTCTCCCAGCCTACACTGTATGGAATGTGTGGGAATGTCTGTGAATTTTACTGCTGAAATGTAAGGTGGGATGGAAAGCACACTTACACAACGTACAAGCTTAGAACTCACAAGAACTCACAACTGTTATCATGTGGTAACAGTTTAAATTTCAGGTTCAAGTCTTACGGTTTTGAAGGATAAATATTAAATGAAAAACAACTACAGAGCTTCAGTAAAAATCTTTGGGGACTATAACAGATCATAAACTGAATATGAATCTATGTGTGCAGTTTGCAAAAATAAGAGAAGAAGGTTGGGGAGAGAAGACCTGAGGTGTACTACACAAGAGCTGCACATGACAGAAGGTAATTATTTTGCTCTGTTTGGCAATAAAGAAGCATCAGCAGGAATACTTCACCATTTGAGGAATGCAGCTAGGATACATATAGCCAAAATGAGAGAGAGTAGAGGAACCACAGTAAGTATATGTTTAGAATCATAGACTGAGAAAGACTGAAAGAATTGGACTTACATAGACAAGATTGGATTGAGCAGACCTATGAATGTGAAATGTTGCTGTAAAAAATTTTAGTAGCTGCAAGGGTTTTTGAGTTTTTTTGTTGTTTTGGGGGTTTTTTGTGTTCTGTGAAGCTTAAGCACTTGATTTTGAAACACAGCTGATTTTGTTTCAGTTTTTACGTTGGAAAGCTTCCTGTGAGGCACTGGAAGAGGTTACTCATCTGTAACACACCTCTGAGATCTGCTTTCCTGTGAATTTTTAAGAACAAGTGAGATAAAACTCTCTCATAAGTGCCCAGACCTCCTTGTTCCTGTGAAGGAAGGGACTCAGTAGGGATCTTCAGTAAATTAAATTGGGCACTAATTCAAATACTTACCTGCAATCAGGGAATTATATTAATTTGATTATTAATTTAATTGTATTACAGTCAGTTCAATTTTCAGGGGTTTACCTGCATTCTTCCACTGATACATACCAATAGTAGGTGATGCTGTGGGATGAGTTGCTAGAACTGATGTCAAAGCTGTTATTAGAGGGATGCTGAATTTCCCTTCTATACCTATGCTGATGCAGTGGAAAAGTGACTTGAAAAGCAGCAGCAGGGGCAGCAGAGGCCGAGCCTTCCACGCACTGTCCGTGTGCTGGGTGAGCTCTCTCAGCTGCCAGGACCCGAGTGACCATCCGGGAGTGTTCCTGGCTACATGCGGCACTCGGGGTCGCGCTTCAATGGTGAGCTTGGATGAAGAGCTGGACTCGATGGTCTTAGAGGTTTTCTCCAACCTGAAAGATTCTCTGATTCTATCACTGTCTCAGCTAAACTTCTAGCTCTTCCCTTTCCTCTCTGTAGCAGTTTTCTGTGAAGTCTCTCCGCAACCAGGAGATGGCACACGAGGCCCTCTGCAGCGTTTTAGATGTTGCTGCTGCACCGGGAGCGAAGGGAGACTGAAAAACGATCGGCTGTTCAGATGTCTGCCCCAAACCCTGCCTATTAGAAACATGCAGACACGAAATGGCAGAGGTTTTTTTAATATTCCATTTGTAAAATGAACATGGACTTATAGTCAGCGTTCAGCTGTTCCCTTTAATCTTTTAGAGGACATGCGCACACATCGTCATAGTCTTAAACGCTGTTTACCTTCTATCCAGGTGTAATGCACTCATTTCTGGAAAACCTGGCACGAGAATTACACTGCACTGTCTGGAGGAAACGTAGACATCGAATTGCAGGTTACAGGACAGTGTTAAGCATCTTAACCTAATTACAACCCCGTCCTCACCCACTGAGCCCAGCTTTTCCCTTATCAGTAAACCAAGAGAATGTCAGGACATGTCTGTGCTCCCTGATTGGGATAAGTGAAGGCAGACATACAATGTCATTTATGCTCTGTTGCTACTGTTACATATCCTGCCGAAATTCTTCTCTTTTTCAGGCAATAGTAACATTTGCAGGATACTTGATGGAAGTGACTGGAAAAAGGGAAATAGGAAGAAATGGTGTATAGTGGGGAGTACAGATGAAGGGGAGAAATACCTAAAAATGTGAAATGGAGAAGAGCCTTGAAGTCAGTAAAAAAAAAAAAAAAAGGTAAAGGTTATTTCCATTTAATTTAAACAGAATAGTTTTGGAGCAATACAAGGACTTGATTTATTTTAGGTGTAAGTTAGAGGGGAAGGAAGAGACAGTAAAACATTTACACTGCTGAGATCAATGCATTTCAAAGCAGCATTGTATGGCACAGACCAGGATGGGCACAGAGCTGACAGCTGTGATAGCTCATTCTTCTGCTGGCTGACTCATCATACTCAAATGCTAACTCTGGAATCAAGGGGGAAAATTATTCATTCTTTATTAGCCGAAATTGAAAAGTTACTTTCAAGAATAATAAATGCTTTGGTCAGTATAATTTCTTTCATTTTTTTCCAAATTTATTTAGATTTGATTTGGGAAGTATGAATGTAATGGACAATTTCTGATTTAATGCGCTCTTTTATGTTGCTAAATGTAAATTTTGAAGTAAACCATGAAAAAAGAAATATCTTTCAGGAAAGACTGACAAAGAAAAAGGCCTTGATGTAAAATGTGAAGTTAACCTCTCTGTTAGGTTTTGAAAAGATTGCAAGGTGTCTTAAGTGTGTCTAATTGTTTTTAAAGTCTAATTTCTAGTCTAAAGAGAATTAAACCAACTACAGATTTCTGAGCAGTTTCATTTGAGCAGTGTCCATAGAGATCTCCCTCTGGCAATATGGTAGCAATGTGTGTTGAAGTAGGATTAACATTCCTGAAACTTGGATGGTTTTCCAGCTAGAATAGTTTGTCTAATAATAAATAATTAAAAGACTCTGCTTCTGTACCTTGCTTCTGTAACAAGAGCAGTACGTGTTCGAAATGTGGTCCTGCTTCATACTGAATTTGACTTGTTTTTAATAAGCTTAAGTTTGGGTAAGGAACCACTAAAACAAGTGTTTGCTCTATAAATATTTGCAGCATGTCTCTGCAGAATATATATATTTTTAAAACATTTCACTGATTCTTTTTAGCTGCTGGTGGCAGCCTTGTGTTAAGGAGCCATGGGACCTCTTGGCATTTTGAGTGCTATGTTGATTTAGATCAATTCAAAACATGATGAGACATTAAATTTTCATCTGTGCATTATCACTATGTTTATACCAGGCCCTCGTGGTATTTATGCACATATGGTCTTTAAATGCCTCGTGGAAAAGTAGCTCTTATTTTGTCAAAGAGGAAAGATAATGATAATAATTGATAATTAAGCGATTGGTTGGAGGCCATTTGTAATGCTTTTAAGTCCTAAATAGTGATTACTTAGAAATTGAATGTTTGGATAAGCACACCAGGACAAAGACTGTGTAAATTGCATAGCAGATGCCAGCAGCCCTGTTTCCCTGGGCAGACCTTTATGGGAAATTTGCATGTCCACAGGTGAACACAGGCCCCTGTGTGGCATGAACAGCCTGGCTTTTATTCTTTGAGTTGCATCACCTCCTACCTACTCCTAAGAACCACAAATTCCCTCTGCTTGGGTCTCACAGGACCCTCCCATAGGAAAGAGTCTCCTGCTGGTACAAAATGTACAGCAGGAGGCTGTACCTGTGGTCTTGTGTACCCACGGCAGCAAGGTGGCAGCTCTCCCTGGTCCCTGAGAGGAACCGAGGTAGTCACACCCTCAGCTGCTCCCTTCAGTTCCTCCAAGCTCCAATAGTGAGGGGACACCTCAGCACAGTCCTGCTCCTCCACAGCTCCAATAGTGAGGGGACACCTCAGCACAATCCTGCCCCTCCACAGCTCCAATAGTGAGGGGACACCTCAGCACAATCCTGCCCCTCCACAGCTCCAATAGTGAGGGGACACCTCAGCACAATCCTGCCCCTCCACAGCTCCAATAGTGAGGGGACATCCCAGCACAGTCCTGCCCCTCCACAGCTCCAATAGTGAGGGGACATCCCAGCACAGTCCTGCCTCTCCACAGCTCCAATAGTGAGGGGACACCTCAGCACAATCCTGCCCCTCCACAGCTCCAATAGTGAGGGGACACCTCAGCACAATCCTGCCCCTCCACAGCTCCAATAGTGAGGGGACACCTCAGCACAATCCTGCCCCTCCACAGCTCCAGCAGCAAGGGGACATCCCAGCACAGTCCTGCCCCCCTGCAGGGCTCTGAGCTGCCTTACTGGGGCACAGCTGAGCTTTGGGCTGCAAGATGTGGAGCCACAATTAGTTCTCAAAGGCTGAGATGTAATCCCAAAGTATTTCTATTTATTATCTATTATCCAATATTTCTAAATATTATCAACTGTCTCGTAGGCAGCCAAGTAGGAAGTTCTGCAGAACCTCCTCAACATGAGGCCAGTGTTGTGTGTGAAGATTTCTGCAAAGCTGAAGGGGAAGGTGCCTCCCCAGAGAAGGCAGCTGTGTATTCTGCAAACATCTGCATGGAGTATTGCCATTATCTATGGTAATGCATCTCCAGACTCCTGCTAGTGGCAATCCTGTTGGTATGTCTGAGCTCTTTGTCTCTGCCCCCCTGTAGCAGCAGAGTAGAAGCTGCTGTCTGTCCCTGCCCTACTCTGACAAATTTCATCAGCATGAGGAGGTTTGCCTCCCATTGGTAATATCACTTGAATTCAAACGTGGTATTTCTGAATCACAGTTTAGCAGGAGATTTTGAAACAAGCATTTAATGAATAATAGATAGAAACAGAAAGAAGGCAGCTTAAGAAATTTAGATAAAATTAAACTAGCAGCTGTTAAATATTGTAGCAGTCATTACATTCAGAAGTCATCTGCTACCTGTCCAGGAGACTTACACATTTTATGTGTAATGGAAATGAGATTTGGTTTAATCTTGTCACACCATGATCAATTTGTGTCTCTGGGAGCTCAGCATTTGACACCATCTTTCTGCAGTGCCATTTGCTTCAATGCAATGCAATTAATAAACCAGCAGTGTATAAAGATGTAATTTGCAGCTCAGATGGTAAAAAGTCTTCAAATCAGTAAAGGCAGATGTATCAATGGATGATAAAACTCAAGATTTTCTATTTTTAGAGCTCCATCATAGGTCACATATTCTTTTTGTCTTATATGACATCTTGCCAAGTATATTTATTTGTTGACATAAAGCTGGAAAGTGTCATAGAAATAGACTCTTCCATATTTTTTAAGAGTATTTGTAAAGAGATATATATGTTATATAGAAGAACACAAGTAGCATATATTATTTATACTTATGCATAATATTCTGTAAGAATTAAGACCAGAAATAATTCTGAGCACATGGGACATATTTTTCTCATTGGGATGGGATTGTGCCCCATCTGTGGTGCAGAATGCTGTTACAGTGATCAGAAATGCTTCAATTAAGAAGGAAGCTTGCAGAAAAGTTACAGTTTCTTTTTCTGACGTTCATGAGAATTAGTCCGTGAGAATGGCATTTTGCCTGACTGCAGGGGAGGCTTGGCAGGATTCTGCAAGCTGCCAGTGGCGCTGATATTCCCAGTTCTGACTGGAGAGCTTGCTGCCAGGCCACATGTTAAATGCAGCTGAGTCAAGAGACTGTCCTTCAGTAATTCAGGGAACAGAGCACATTCGTGTCTGTCTCCTCTCCATCTCCTGCCTGCTTGGTCTGCACTGCGAGATAGGTTGCCAACAGGACTGTCTAATGCTCAGAAGTTCTGGGATTTTAAAATTTATCCTCAGGTCTGTGGTGGGGGAAGTCTTCACATTTACCTAAAGAAAAGAATAATTAGAAATATTCAAGGTGGGGTAGGGGGATTGGTGGGTGTGTGTGTTATAAAACAGGGAAGTTAAAAGCAATTTTGTATTGTCTGGTCAAGCAAACTTTCTAAACTTTCCACTGTTAATCAGAAAATGCTTGGGAATGATAAATGGAGGAAGATTCAAATAATTAGATATCAAACAATTCAATTGGTTTGGTGAAAAAAACACCACAAATTATATATATGTGTGTGTGTCTATATATTAGACTATAAATTATATTTGTCTGTGTGAGTGTGGGTCTGACAGGCTTTGTCCATGCTAGAAATGTTTGTGGAATTCTTCAGGTAGATCTATGGGAGGCATTAATGCTTGAATGTTTATTTACACATTTTTACACCATTTTTCCTCCAGGAAGCTTGTTTAGTGGGTTCAGGCTGCAATGTCAGTCCCTACCTTCACAGGCCAGAAACAAAGGGCTCCAGGAGGGCTCTGATCATGTAAGGCTGTGGTTCTAGATCGGGTATTAGACACCTTTACATAAAAGTGACAATTTTGTTCCTGGTTTTATTTGGTTAGAGACAAATGAACAGTGTCATCACTGGTAGAGCAAAGTAGGACTCACGCTATGCCATGAAAATGACAGACAGAGACTAAAAGTGGAACACAAGTCAAACTTGAATATAGTTCAGTGAAACAATTTTCTGGTGAACAAAAAACTGTAGGATTTCTTGATTAATGGATATAGCAACTGTATTTGGAGTGGAGGGGATGAAATATTTGGTTTAGGAAAAGATTGACGAAGAGGATTTTAATGAAATTTCTACTAAAAAAAATATAGAAGAAAATATAAAAGAAAAATATGTATCTGTATAATATTAAAATTGAATACACTGGAAGATTTAGACATAAACTAAATAGGAGGGTTTTCAGTCTTCCAACCTTGGCCTCACCAGCAGTCTAAGAAAGAGTTGGAACTGTGGTTGCAGTAACTGTTATCACAGAGAAATGAAGGCTGAGAAATGCAGCCAGAGTGGCAGAATAGCAGGTTGGCCAAGTCACAGGGTAGACAGAGAGCAGAGCAGTGGGTTTGTGTGCAGGTGGTGGGTGAGTGTAAAACAGCAAGCAAGAGCAAGGACAGATAAATGAGATGTGCAACCATGATCTCTGGAGGCAGACTGATACCAAGCAGGGTATATTGATAGGAATTATCAGTGCAGTGCAAGGTCCCACTCTGTTCTTGCACAGGACACGAGGGTGAAAAGGGGAGGGAATTCATGGCTACTCTGTGGTGAAAAACTGCCCATAAAGCACCAAGAGCCTTTTATCAATGTACTACAGAGGCTTTACTGCAGCAGCCAAGTGTTCCTGTGACACACAAAACCCAAAGATGAACGGGAACGTTTCTGAAAGATGCACATAAGGTAGCAAAAAGAAAAAGGTAAGGTAGCAGAAAAATCTGGATGACCTGCATAGCTGCAAGAGATCTGGGAGGGAAGATGTGACATGAATTCTGTACTTTCAGAACTCTCCGCAGAACGTAAATTCTAAGGCAATAATTGTCATTTTCTGACTCGTTAGTCCAGAAACCATACTTTTATATAAACTACCAGAAGCCTGTCGATTCATAGAATCCAATGACCTTGACATTTACCTTTTTCTGTTTCACAACCTTCTCCTCCAAACTCAGCCTGTGCCTGGTGCCTATAACCTGATGCTGCAATCCCGGAGAACCCAGTGAGTGAGTGTCTCCGCTTGCCTGGCTGAGGCTCGCTCGGTAAAGCAGTGCTCAGCCCAGAGAGGAGCAGGCTGGAGAGTAACAGTGGTCCTGCTGTTTGAAAAGGAGTGGAAGAGCAACTCCGGGGAAGGGAGATCGGAAGTGGCAGCGTCCCTTCTCCCTGCAGCGGCCGGGGATGCTGCGCTCCCCCGGGGGTACATTCCCCAGCGCCGTTTGAGGCTGCTCATCTCCATAAATGCCATTTGCATGGGGATAGGATGTAACAAGAGCTGTAAATCACTGACGGCGGAGTGAACTCCTCAGGGGCAGACACGGCGGAGCCGAGCCTCCGCGAGCTGGGGCAATGTGTGAACGATATCTTTTGTTGGGGGGGAGGTCTGATAGCAATTAGATGATACTTATCTGGCCCTTTGATGTGTATTTACACAAACAGCGTTTTCCTCCGGGAGTTGCGCTATAAAGGAGAGGCCCGTGCTCCCCGACCCCCTCCAGACCGGCATCTCCGAAACAAGGCACGATGACCAAGGCCCCTTTCTCCGTGGAATGGTTGTCCCAGAGCAGCCAAACTCTCAAGAGTCCCGCCGAGGGCTCCCCACACCGAGCATCGTCCGCGGGCCACCGGCCCGGCTCCGGCTCCAGCCTCGGCCGGAGCGGGCGGAGCCCGGAGCAGCCGGCGGGCCCGCGGGACGGGGACGGGACCGGCGGCCGGAGCCGGGAGAGCGGGGCGGCCACTCCCGCCGCAGGTACCGCGGGACAGCCGGGACTCCCGGGCGGGGGCGGCGGGTCTGGGGCAGCCCCGGGCCTTCCCGGGAAGGCACCGCTGCGCGGCGGCTGCTCGGGGGCGGAGGGGCGGCGGTTCCCGCGCGGTGCCCGGGCCTGGCTGACCCTTTGCTCCCCCTCTTTGTGCCCAGGAGCGGGCGGGAGGCCGGCGGGAGCGGTGCCCGAGGAGGGCCCCGAGTGCGCGGGCCCCGAGGAGCCGTGCGGGCGCGGCGGGCGGCGGCTGCGCACGGCGTTCAGCGCGGAGCAGATCAGCACCCTGGAGAGCTCCTTCCAGCGGCAGCAGTACCTGGGCGCCGCCGAGCGCCGGCAGCTGGCGGGCAGGATGCGCCTCTCCGAGGTGCAGGTGAGCGGCGCCGCGGGCTCGGGGAACGGCCGCGGCTCCAAATAACGAGGTAATCAAGCCTCGGTGGCGTTGTAACCTCGTCTTTTCTCCTTCCCCCCCAGATCAAGACCTGGTTTCAGAACCGCCGGATGAAGCTCAAGCGGCAGCTGCAGGAGCTGAGGACGGAGCCCTTCTGCAGCCCCGCTCTCCCTTACGGACCTCAGGGCGCCGTGCTGCCCCTGCCGCTCACATACGTGGCCCGGCCGCCGCCTCTGCCCCGGCAAGGAGCCGCCTCTGAGGGCTTCCCTTTGGCGGCCCTGCCCGCGCCCGCCCTGGACCTCAGCAGCGCCTGCAGAGCGCAGCCAGTCGGCTTTTGGGCAGCACCCTGCTTCGTGGGGTACCAGGACCCCAGAGCCTTCCTGCTGGGTGTCTGACCCTCTGACACCAACTAGGACTAAAGAGGATTTGCACTACTGACAGATCTCTGAGCTGCCCTCGTCCGTAGCTGCTTGGTGGAGTTATGATGCAGCACCGACCTAAATATTTACAAAGACTTCCTGGACAATCTGAATCATGGGCTTCAGACCCTTGCATTTATAGGCAACTGTAACATAGCAATGGGGTGGGACAAACCATAATATAAATGGAATCTTTTAATAAACCTATTTTTTTTTCCAGCTTTCATGTGAGTTCCTTTGTCAAGGATTGTAGAGGTATTCATTCTGCCCCAAAAGAAAGCTCCTGTTCACTTAAAGAAGCATAGACTCCTTCTTAACTAGATTTGTTCTGCCCCACCTGCAATTTATTCTGCCGCTGAATGCAAAAAAAGTGTGAATTTCCCTCTGTCTTCTAAAGTATGTATCCAACCCTGTCACGGAACTGTGCTTTTAGCCAAATATGTGAATACACCTGTTACTTAATACTGGGCTTGCTATAGTAACAGAACAGATGGTTTTAATATTTAAAAATTTACTTTCTAAATAAGTATATTATTTCTTCACGATTTTATGAGCTGCCTCGGTAGATTAGTAAGAACCTCTTTACCTAAACAGATCCTGGAAAGGATCTTGAAATTTCTTATCTACAAAAGAGTATCTGGTCATCTTACATGCAGTTATCAGGGTACAATGGTGATGATCAAAAGAATTTTAACATTCCAAAGCTGCTTTTTCCATAAGTGGCAGTAAAATTCCTTACCACTGTGCTATGCACTTTTAAATTTTGGATAATGAGCTAGTAAACTGATGATCAAAATGGCCTGACTTCAGGCCAGAAAAAGGGCTCTGAGAAATGATCTTTGACTGTAAGTTGACATAAATCTTTCAAAGTCAATTGTCAGCTAACATGAAAAGAGCAATAAAAATTTCCATTACTTTAGAGGTGATCTGGGGGCTTACCAGGATATTTCCGGCACACTGGTAATTTCGGCTCTTGTAATGAATGGTCTGAGGGTTCTCTGTCAGCCTCCTTGAATATCTTTTGTATACAGAGGCCAATCTCCCACTCGAGTACCCTTGCCTAGTGAAAAGCAGCTTTATGTGCTGCTGTGGGCAGTGGGCTTTGCAGTCGCCTCTGCAAGTCTTGATTTTTTTGTAATCTATGCTGTATTTTTCTAGTCTTTTGAGATTTGAGTATTTGTTTGCAATTGCACAGATTGTGTGTCTCTAATGCAAGAGTTTCAGCTAAATTAAAAAGGGCTCAGGTGCTACCAATCTTGCTGAGATATCAAGAACATTATGCAGATAAGGATTAAGGAAGTTTGTTGACGCCTAAGTAAAGTTCCCATTCGATGGAGGCTTATTTCTCAAAGTCAGGTATCATTAAACGGTAATATTGATTTGAAGAAATCTCTTTGACTCTTTCCAACATCTCATTAAGGAGCTGGGGTGTCTCCAGAAAGAGCTGCAATTGTGAATATTTTCCTCTGCTCTAAAGCAGTCATGTTTAAAATAACAAGAGACAAGGCCAATAAACGTACAATTTACTGTAAAAAAAAAAAAAAAGAAAAAAAGAAAAAAGTTTTAAGCATTAAGCATTAGACTCCATGTGGCTGTTCTATTTTCAAGGGAGTAATGGTTGAACGGTTAGGAGTTCCCTTTATAATCTCGGATGGCCACAGACGAGAGCCCCCACCACTCCTCCAAATGCTCTGCTCAGCTCGTAGGAAAGGAATAATGGTAATAACCCTTGCTGCTCCCAGAGGCCACAGCGGCGCTATGGGAAGCTGGGGGTGGAGGGACGGAGCGCCCCCCGAGGGCACCGGGACTGCCCGCAGCGTTCCGGGAGCGCCCCAGCCCGCACCAAACGGGGGAGGTGAAAGGGAAGCGGGCACGGGCAGCGCCGCAGCTGCGCCCGGGGAAAGTGAGAGACAGATGGAAAGGCTCGGGTGGAGAGAGGGAGAACAAAGTGCTGCCGCCTGCGGAGGGGAGCGGCTTCCTGGGAGGGGAGCTGCGGGAATGCAGTTTGTGCAGGGGAGGAGGGAGCCATCGTCCCCTCCACCCCAATGCTAAAAAGGGAGAGGCAGGAGCACTCCCTTATCGCGTCCCCATGTCCCCCGGGAGAAGTGATCTGGGGTGGCTCTGAATAAACCCTCATCCCCTGGGTCTCTCCCTGCTCCCGGGCTCGTAACGCGGCCCCAGCCTGCCCTGCCCGCTCCCGAGCTCGGCTCCGGCGGTGTCCGGAGCGGGGCAGCAGCTTCCCGTCCCCTCCGTGCAGAGGTTTGGAGCCGGGCAGAGGCAGCCGGTGCTGCCGGGGACAGCGGGCAGTGCTGCCGTCCTTGCCGTGATTTAAACCCGCGGGGTTTGTGGGGACAAGCGGGGCTGCGGTGCCGAGCGGTGCCAGCCCCGGGCGGTCCGGGGATGGATGGAGCTCGGCGTGCCCGGGCGGTGTGAGCGGCTCCCCCTGCTCTGGCTGGGCTGGCGGGTTTCGTGCCCGGGCTGAGCGCTGGTCAGCGGGACTAACGGGCCATGCCAGCTCCGGTGCGAGCTGCAGAGCGGCCAGCGAGACAGAAGCCCATCTCTGTTCGAAAGGGTGCTAATGGTCGCTTAACATAATGACTTCTTGGCCACAGGTATGTTCAACAAGCACATGAAATACCTTGCCAGTATTATGGCAGGGCTAGCTTGCAAATACGGTTCTGTTTCCCGGTAATTGCTGAAATGAACGCGAGAGGTGATGCTCTCTTGGCTGAGTTCCTAATGGTATCAAGTTCCTCCGAATGTCTACATGATCATTTCTCTCCCACCTGCAAAAAATCGGCTTCTTCTAGAAGGCAACTGCTTTCCAGTTGTCTGGAAAGCTTTATGTGAAGTAATTTCATTTTTGCTAAAGCCATCCAACTCTGGCGTTAAAACGTGAACGCACGTTTTTCCTTTGATCTGAGGGAAAGAAACTCGGACTTCATGCTTTATTCCTGCTTGTTTGAATTTCTCCTTCCCTGTGTTTTAGCCCTGTCAGCAGTAAAGGGGCACTCGCGTCAGTGACACCTGCGCGGTCCCGGCCCCTCGCAGGAGACGGGAGCGCTCCGGCTCCGGCCCCGCAGCCGAGCCCCGGGCAGCGCCCGCCTTGGAGCCCTCAGGAAGCGCAACAACCCAGCCCCGGAACGCTCTCCGGCAGCACAAAGCGGTGTGGGGGGCGAGTGAGCTGCAAATGGGAAGGCGGAAAAGAAAGGAAAAAAAAAAAAAAAGAAAAAGGAGAAAAAAAAAAAAAAAAAAGGCGAGTCGATTAGCTGGGGAGGAGTAGTTTAATGCTCGTGGGGTGAAATTGTCGGAACCCCCCGGCCCCGCAGCTCTCGAGGAAGAGGCTGTATAATCTGGAAACTGGGCTCCCCGGGGAGGAAAAGGGGATGGGAGGGGGAAATTGCCAGAGCGCTGACTTCAAAGGCCTTGTCCCCCGCAGTGCGTGCGCGGAGGGGGAGAAACCTGATTGAATTTACACCGCGGGGCGGGGGAGCCGCCGGCAGCCGCGCGCGAACCGCCCGACCCAATTTGGCTAAAGCGGCCATCAGGGGACTGGGAATAGGACCGGGGTGCATCACCCCCCTGCAGCTCCTAGACATGGTGGAGCCACTCCAGGGACCTCTTTACAAACTAGGCGAAGTTATTCGGCGTTGTGTGCTAATCGAGAGAGATCTCGCACTGTTAGGCCATTACATCTAATTGCTGCCCATTATCTCTTTCTTTGATACTCAATTAGATGACAATTAACTGGATAAATCCCACCGCAGTGGAGGGGGGAAGAAAGAGGAGAGACTTGGTCTCGACATGTTCCTTGTGTAGATTTTACTACTTGTCCTTTATACTCATGTCTTAAACTCCTAGGCTTCGACCTCGTGTTATCCTCCAATAGTACCCAGTAGGGAGCTAATCCCAGTGTCTCTTCGGCATTCAGGTGGGCTAAGTGCTTTAATTCTTATTTCAGCTCTTAGTTGTTCTGCCTGGGCAATTCTGGACAACTGTGGAGGTGTCACAAGTCCTCAGGCGCTGGGGCGATGGCGAGCATAAAAATTCAAGTGCTAGTTTGTTTCGAGCTAACTTGTAGTTAACTTATCTAGGTGCTTTGTCCGTCAGTTCTGCAAAGCACACAGAAATATTTCCCCGATAAATCGTGTTTAATGCAAAGTGCGCGTTTGCTCCCACAGCGGTTGAATGGGGATATCTGGGCTTGCAGTGTAAGTCGGGAGGGAAGAGGGTGAAGCGCTGCGGGCTGAGTCAGTAGCATTTGTCATTTATTGTGTGTTAGCCCGCATTGTTCCCGTGGGCAAAGGAGCGGCGGGGTGATGGCACTGTTAGTGTTCACGGGTACTTCAAACAGAAAAGCATCTACTCCCAAACAATCGATCTCGTTGATGCCTAATTGACTATCTAATAGCACCTATCAGGACATCAAAGGAGACGCTGAATAACCAAGTTAGCATTTCCAAAGGGGAGCAGCGGAGGGTACAAACAGCCATCAGCTGTCCCACCGGCCCGGAGCCCAGCCCGGGCCCTGCGGCTGCTGCGGGCCTGCGATTCCTGGGGCCCCTTCTGAAGCAGGGCGAACTGTCCTGCCTTGCCTGCACTTTCAGCCGCGTTAAAACCCCCGTTCCTTAAAAAGAGCTTACTTGCCTCTGAAGGGATGCTGCTCTTCCCCAAGCTCTCTCCTCCTGCCAATTTGTGCAGCTAACCATGGGGGTTTTTGTGGTGTTCCAATGCAAGAGTCTTTTTGGTTTGGGTTTATTGGGTTTTTCACTTTCTCACAGTGGAGTCGTTGGCATTGCACCCCCTATCATCTCCACTCCTCCGGGTTTGTCAATAATATATTGGAAAATCGGTGCTTTTCATAAATATAATTAGAATCTGGCGATGATGGAGCCACTATGCCAAATCTGGTGGCCTAGTACATCAACTCTCAATTTATGATAAATGCTATGATAGTTTGGTCTGTATATTGTTTTGGGGTTTTTGTTTGTTTTGGTTTTTGGGGTTTTTTTTTCCCATGGTCTTCTTACAGACATGGCTAGCAGGTAGAAAGTTTGCAACTTGAAGATTTGCCCAACTATCCTAGCAATTATTCCCCTTGAGAAGGACTATTTTTCTGTTGGCAAAATGTGTCCACTTTTTCTTTATGTTTTCATGCGAAATCAATGTGATTGTCTGCTGAAGGTGGCCTTGGCACACCAACAGCATTCCTGGGCAACAAAAGTGCTTCAGCATCTGGCAAAGCATGGGTAACTTGTGTCTTGCAGCCTGAACGATGGGCTGGACCTTCCTCAGGCAACACCTTCATGCTGTAGAGCTGCTGCAGTCCTGCCTGTTCCCATGGATTTACATGCCACGTGTCCACGAAGCCCCAGATGAAATATTCCCAGGCATAGCAGTGAGAGATATCTACCATTTGTCCTTAGAAGTCTTGTCGAGCTCACATGGGAAGAGCACTCGGTCCTGACAGCCGCATCTGTAATTATCACATCCTGGCACGAGTCTCTGCACTGACATTGAGGATATCATACCGAGTTACAAGAGTGCATGAGCTTTCAGCACAATTCTTGAAGCAGCAAGTGGGTTTCTTATGGTGGTAAGGCTTACATACAAAGGCAGAGGAATAAATATTTTGAATTGTGATTTGGAGAAATGGGTCCACCATGTTCTTAATATAACACGTGTAAGAAAAATCTACCCATTTTTCAATATTATGCAATATCTGACTTCTGAGTATACAGAATTCTCTAGGAAAATACATAATTTTCCCTGAGAATTTAGATTTTTTTTTTTCACCATGCTCATATATAGGATCAATTGAATGCTGTAAAAATTTCACATGACAGGAAAGAATTGAATGGAAGTAAATTTGTGTCTCTTACTACTGCGAGGTGAGGGGAGGATTTAACTGCAGATGTAGCACCTCCGTCCACCCAGGGTCGTTAAAGTTTTCAAGTTTCTCAAGCTGCCACCTCTTTCTAATGGGAACTACAATAGCCACATAACACCTTCCACACTTTCCCCATCTGTTCCAGGGTTTTGTGGTCCACAGATGCAGCTACTTTCATCTGGAGTTGGGGGGATCCTGGTGTTTGGCTTAAATATCGTGCTAAATAGGTAATTCAGACTGAAGTCTAATTAAAAAAAAAAAAATCCGTTTTTGTTGACTTTCAGCAAACTGTGTGACAGGTCGGCTGCTTCCCTGCATTCCCAGCCAAAGGAGAGAGAGGAAATGGCAGCAGCTCTTCGGGGTTAATAATAGTTGCCTTCTATAAGACACACACAATGTATCAGTGCAGATGTTGGCTCTTTGGGCAGAGCACAACGTGGTTCTCGTGTGTCTGGTTCCATTTTGGGGATGAAGCGTCTCTCCTACGGGGCAGCCTCTGGATGTTTCTGTGTGCTCGGGTGAGGGGCCTGCAGGGCATGGGGGACCCAAGGCTGCCTGGCTTGGCACAGATTTCTTCTGCTGGAGAAAAGTGGGGAGGCTGCCCTGCTGGGGCAGAGCGCATTCTGTGTGTGCTCCGTTTAGGAGCTCCTGAATGCCAGTGGTTTTCAGGTATTGTGTCTAAGCTTATTTCTGGTGAGGTAGTCAGGCTCTGCAGATAGCACTCACTGCTTTACCATGGACAACTTGCTGTGCACGAGTTTCTATGTGGCAAAACATGAGTTTTTCTGCTTGGATTTTTCTACATATGAAGTTATTCAGAAATTGCTATTCTGAAATAAGATTGGAGATAAGATAGTGATGTGTTTGCTTCAGAAAAAGAGGGACCAAACACGAGTGGAATAGTTAAGGAATAGTTATTAAATCCCGAAGTTATTAAAATTAATGTGCAGGCTCTTAGTTCATTTGGGGAATAAAACCTACCCCCGCTTGACCAAAATGCGTCTAGGATTTAAATGTTCGTGTTACAGTCGTTTTGGCTGGGTCAGTGGCACTCACAGGTGTGCGGTTCCGATCCAGGGTGGGATCCAACTGTGTTCAACTGCTTGGACATTTGCACTGGCTGGTGCATATCAGCCAAAATGACAGTCTTGTGCCACCAGTACTAGTGGCTGTGCCCAGCACCCCTCAAAGAGCAGGGCGATCTCTCTTTTGGGGCTGTGCCGAGGCACCAACAGCCTTTCCCATCCCTGCCCGGAGGGGATGGTGTTGCAAGCAAAGCTTCAGGAGGCATCCAGCTCTTGGGCTCTGTGGGCTTGGTAAGGTGTTTGCATTGCTCGGGTGCCTGGGCTTTATCCCTCCCCCGGGGCCAGTGTGGGGGAGGGAGAGGCCGACTTTGTGGGATCGGGAGGGGTCGATAACCCTCTACACATTCCCGGGGCCACGGAGTTACGGGAACACCTGAGACAATGAAAATTAATAGCACGAATATGAGGGGTTTTTTTTCCAAATTATTTTAATAATAAACTGGGGAGATGGTTTAGTTGGGGTTTGGTTGACTTCTTTTTTCCTTTCACATTGCCCGTGTGTGTGGGAACTTAGAGTATTGCTGTGTTTTAGAAAGAAACAAGATACTTCCCTGTTAGACCCAGGTTTATGGGCTCCACTTCTTCCGGTGATCCATCCGATCTGAGGATTTTGGAGTCGTCATTGAAATTGAGGTCCTATCAGTGCATTTACCCAGTCAAAGGGATTGGCGCTTGATTCCATTCTCCTTTAAGCTAGGGTTAGAATGTGAGTTATTGAAGTGTCGCTACTGCAGGCGAGCTCGTGCTCGGCGTGGTATTTTTTACTGGCGTGACCAAAAACCCGGTGAAGCTGAAAAAAGAAGAGCCTGGAGACGGGCTGAGCTGCCGAGATGCCCCTTTCCCCCAGCCAAGCGGTGCTGGGAGGTGTCTTGGTGTCCTCCCTGCATTACAAGGGCACCGTCCTTCTCGGGAAGCGGCATATGGATTGCGGTAGTATGAAGCTGATGAGGTGCGAGCTCCGCTGCTCGCCCAGCGCTTTGATCGCTAAACGATTGGGGCGATGTGCTGCGTTTTCTGGCTAGACAGACGGCGCCAAGTTCAAGCTGAGAGGGCCCGCGGCTCTGCTCACCCCCAGTCTGGCTCTGGCCCGGGGAGTGAGGCTGAGCCCCGTGCATAGGGACTTCTTGACATTGCCCCCCATGGCTTTTCCCAGGGAGGGAAAAGGACGGCGGGACTGGCAGGCTGTACCCGAGGTTCTTTATTCCCCATTCCTGCCCCGGCCCCGTGGGTGGGGGTCTCGGGCTGGTTTCGGGCATCTGTGCAGTGTGGGACCCCGCGGCTGAAGAGGGAGCGGTGTCTATGGACGCGCGTTAGCGGGGCTGGGGCTGCCCGTGCCCTGCCCTCCAGGGGAGAGAGGGGCAGCTTTGCACTTCAAGGGGGGTCTCCCCGGCCCCGCAGACACGCTGGAGCCAAGGGCTGTAGACATTTGCCAGACGTGTGAACTTTCCTCGTCGCTGGTAGCTGTTATCTCTGCCCGATTCCCACTTTGATGTGTGTTCGCACTTACAAACGACCCCTCCTGGCACGGAGCGCCCATATAAGAGCGGGCCGCGGCCGCGGGTCGCCCAGCCCTTCTCAGCCATGGATCAGGTGAATCAGGCCCAGGTCCCTTCGGCAGAGACCAAGCCCAGCGGGGTCAGGCCCCACATCTGCTGTGCGCCCCCTCCCCGCGCCCCCAGCTCGCTGGGCAGCCCCACGCTCCTGCTCAGGGCCAAGCCCCGCCGGAGCAGCCCCCAGTCGGGCCAGCCCGCCGAGAGCGAGCCCTGCGCGGCCGAGCCGAGCCGAGACCATCCCCGGGATGTCACCGAGCCCTGCCCGTCGGACACAGGTGCGTGAGGAGGGCGAGTGAGGAGCCCGAAGAGGGGGGGGGTGGGCTGGGAACGCGCCGGGATCGGGGATGCAGCCACGGCCTGGCAGGGCTGAGGGGCGGCGGAGGCGCTGCCCAGCCGGGCAGGGGCCTCACCGCCGCTCCTCCTCCTCCCTGCAGCCCCCGACGGCGGCTGGCTCAGCGCCGACGAGTCCTCGGGCTACGAGAGCGAGAGCGCGGGCGCGGAGCGCGGCGGGGGCCGCGGGCGGCAGCGGCGGGCGCGCACCGCCTTCACCTCGGAGCAGGTCTGCCGCCTGGAGAAAACCTTCCAGAGACAGAAGTACCTCGGCGCCACGGAGCGGAGGAAGCTGGCGGCTGCCTTGCAGCTCTCGGAGATCCAGGTTAGTCCCGCAGGAAGCGGATCCTTCCCGGCCCCGTTTGGCTGGAGCAGCCAGGGTCGGCGGTTCCACATCTGTCTTTACTGCCATGAACGGACTCTTGAGTTTAGTCGGGGCTGTGGGATCCCTCGGGGATTAACGGGTTAGCACTCCGGGAAATTTGCGGCACTTTCTATCGGGAAGCCATCAAGGTGTTTTTATTTCTTAGTGGGATAAACTGTCCTGGATATACGACGATCTGCGTGTGGACCATGCAGAGCTCAAAACTGGTCTTAAAAACTCTAATTGATTATTGTAAAATCCCTGAACTCAGCCACTCTCTCCTCTACTTCCCGCAGATCTTCTGGCTTTTGCTAACTAGGGCAAAAGCATCAGTCCCGCTGTGTCAATTCCATCTGAAGCAAAAGGGCAAAAAGCAGATGAGATACCTTAGGCAAAGTCCCTGATTGTCTCCTGCATTCCCCCCCTTCTTTTTGTTGCCTAGATTAAGACCTGGTTTCAGAACCGGAGGATGAAACTGAAGCGACAGATACAGGACCACCAGCACAGCCTCGTGTCCCCTGTTCCGTTCCACAGCTACGCCCCGGGGACCTCCGCAGCTCTGTTTCAGGATGGTCTCCACTACCCCTTTGCTGCCCAGCACCAGAGACTCCTGCCTTTCACCCCGATGCCTGCTGTGCAGTTTAGCTTCTCCTTTCCCAGATATGACGCATCGCAAAGCACCTACCACTTAATGGCAAATGAACTGCCCTGCTACCATCAGCACCTGCTTCCTCATCCTTCTTTCCATCCGGTTATTCAGAACAAAATGGACAGGCAATGCCACCCAGTATATGCATTATAGTGAAAAAGACGTGTTTTTTACTGTCTGTAATGTATTTCATGCTCAGAATCTCTTGCCTGGTTTGAAAGAATGTCTTTATTAAGTTAAATGTGAATGTTAATAATTTTATATTTGATAATTAATTAATCTAAAATGTTATGTAGATGGTTTTCATTGTTCCAGTTTTTTAATAAATGTGTGTTTATATATATTAATAAAACTTGAACAGGGTTGTATGTGTCTAATGTATAAAAGATTGCACTTGTGCAATGCAAACTGCAGTGGTCGCTTGTCCTCCTGTGTAAAGGTAATGGATTTAATGGTTAAATACATTTTGTGTGACTTTCCTACCGTCCCACCGCGATTGTCTGTGTTGTAGAGTGCTTGGTAGCCTGGAGAGAGGCAGCTGTGCCAGTTGCTCTGCACTGTGCTTTGAGCTAAGTACATTCTCCAGACGAAGGATAAGTTGTCACTGAGTTTCTCCTCTGGATATAAATCAAATATTACAAGTCCAGTCCCATCTTCCATGTGAAGGCAGCAGAGGTAATAATATTTATTAAGTCGGCATGTCTATAAACAGGAAGTAACAGGTCAGAGCTTCATTATGGATTTTTAAAGTTTTACAATTGCCAAAACAAATGCTAGGCCAAAATATTTTGGGCATAATTGTGTCTGGTTCAAAGACACATCATCTGGGATTGTAACTTGAAAATTTGGCCTTTGTCTCACCACTAAAAAACAATTATAAGTGTGTACTTGGCATTTTGCACTTCTTTAGGCAATTTCATCTATTTCCTCTAAACCTAAAGCTTTGCTTTAGTAATCCTAATGTGTTGGGTTTTTTTAGTTCCTCCTGGGAGTGGTGTTGACTCCTAAACGCGCTTACTTAACACTTATTTCTTAGTCTAGATTTTAATGAAGTTTCGCTAATTCACCTGTAAGGCCTTTTAAATACATTACTTGATTGTTGCCTTGTAGTCTAAATTTCCACCCTCCGCCCTCTTAATTCGGCGAGTCATCATGAGTTTCGATGTAATAGCCTAGGGGCTTCTCACCTGTGGAAAAAATACTTGTGGAAGGGGTAAAGGGAATTCTCTGTGAAGTGTGTTCAAAGTGACCTGGAAATGCGCAGGTCGTCCCTTCAGCTGCCTGGCTGTGTCACGGGTCGGTGCTGCCCCGGTGGGGCACAGAGGAGGGGTGTGGAGGGGAAATTCCTTCGAGTGCCTCCCAGCTTCCCCTCCTCCCTTTTGTCCACCAAACGCGATGGAGGGAGGCGCCGGGGGGAGGGTACACGGACACGGAGGGTGGAGGGAGGAGAAGGGAGAGGGAATGCATGGCACAAAGCTGCGGCAGGCCCCTTTTCCTGCCTTGTGAGCAGAGGGAGGGAGGATTTGGGTTTCTTTCTTGGTGGTGGTGTTGGTTTTTTTTTTGGTTTTTTTTTTTTTAATTTATTTTGTTTTGTGTTAATTTTTTTTCTCTCCTTACAGCTGCAGAGTAGTTTAGCCATCACCTAGCAAGCAAGTTAGATATTGGTCTGGATTGGGGAAGGAGATATAGTCACACCTGCTGCAGCTGCTTCATGCTGATGTAAGGTCTCTGGTTTCCCGTTGTCTAAAGGCTCGACTTTGCCACTTTCCATAAAACTTGCTTTGTGACTTTTAGGAACATCCCTAAGTGTTCCTGAGATCAAGCCTTAATTTATTATGCAGCTTAAAAATTAGGGAGGCTATCACGTTACAGCTGCAACTTTTGGAAATAAAAATTGAAATATTTTCTTTTTCAGTGTCCCAAGAGACCCGAATTGGTGAACAATTCCTTTTAAATTGCAAGTATGCTTGACATTGGCATCAACATGCATGCTTGCCTGTTAATTCCTTAGCTTTATCTCTCTTTTAGTACATAAATGCAATATGTCCATCAAAAAACAGGTGAGAGCACTTGAAGAATGGTGCAGAATATACACATAAAAGAGAATATTGCAAAACTTGTTCAATTTTGTTCATAGCATTTTTACCTTTGGTAACATTTTAATTTAAATGCACTTGGCTGTAGCTTGCAAATGTTTCCTTAAAAACCCCCACTCAGGTAGAAGGGATAAAGTTTTTAACACCATTGCCTGTTAAATGACAGTTACTACATAAATTTCAGTGTATATGGTACTCCACTTTTTTAGTGTATATACCCACATGATTACAGGTTATTTTCTGAAAACCTTTAGATAGGAAAATTTATATAGAAATTTCTATACAGCATGGTGACAACTGTAGGAATAAGAAGATTCCATGTCCTCCACTTCCACTCTCAGTATAACTTCTCTAATATGGGTAAATTATTTTCTCCTCTAATCGAACATTTTTATGTAAAGAAAATAATTCAAACAATCTTTAGCTTTTTTAATATTACAAAATAAGTTAAATAGTTACTCTTAGAGATATTTGGCACTTTTTTGAGATTACTTATAATCGTTTACATTTTTAGCAGGAAGGAAGATCTGGTTGGAACATCAGTCTTTTATGTTCAGTGGTTAGAGTCACTGCTGGAAACACAGAAGGGTAAGAAGATAATCCTGGCCTGGGAGGCAGTAGTAAAGCTGGACTTGGCAAAACTGGCTGAAGAGACTGAGCTGGAACAGAAGGTAACAACAAGGCAGGGTTTGGCACAGCCGGGTGAAGGGAAGCAGCAGAGGTAGCAGGGACATTGACATCCACCCCGTGAGGATAGCTGGATGGAGCCGTGTCTGGGTAACAATGACAGGGTGAAAACAAGCCCGAGAAAAGAGCTTCAATCCTGGCGTCTTGAGTCTGGCGTTTGAACTTCATACGACGATTCTGAAACCAGGTTTTTATCTGAGGATAGGAAAAAAGAGTCAAGAACCAAACTCCTTATCCCTTTTCCATATAGTAATATAGAAAGACAGACTTATTGTCAAAGTAACAGAATCCATTAACAGTAAAGGTGTAGGGCTAATAACGTTGGCCTATATTTAATGCAGAGTAATTGTCTTGGCATGGTGATGAATTGAGCCGCGAACACTCCATGATGCATGGCAAGCCAATACCCAGATATGGACCAGGGCTGTAACACAAGACTTGTGCAGTGGGGATAGAAAAGCTGGGTAGGGGTGGTTTTGCTCAAAAATCCTACAACGTCGCTGTCAAATAGATACACAACCATAAGAAAGAATTAGCCTGTAAACAGAGGTTCTGGAGAACACAAAAGTACCTTTACCTCCAGTGAACTTTCAGCTTTAGAACTTGCATTCACCATTTTCCATTTGCCCCTTGTCCCCGGAGCGCTCGGAGCTGAGCCTGGCCCCTCAGTTTGCTCAAGCCCCGTTTGCTGCCAGCGGGGCGAGGCTGCCCGGGCCGCCGCGCCTGCCGGAGCTGTCACTGTCACTGTCACTGTCACCGCCGCGTCCCCCGGCTACCGCCAGGCGCCTCCCAGCCCCGGGGCCCGTGTCCCGCTCGGGCGGAGGGCGAGGCCGGGCTCACCGGGCTCACCTGGCTCTGGGAGAGGTCCAGCAGGGCGGCCAAGCGCCGCTTCTCGCCGGCGCCGATGTAGCGCTGCTCGCGGAAGCTGCGCTCCAGCTCCCGCAGCTGCGCGGCCGAGAACTTGGTGCGGGCCCGCCCGGGCGCGGCTCCCGCCGGCCCCGCTGCGTGCCCGGGGCGCTCCGCGGCCTCGCGCTCCCGGGGCGCCTCTGCGGGCACAGATGGGGCGTCAGACGGGGGACCCTGCGGGGAACCCTCCCCTCGGCGGGCCCCGCGGGCAGGGACACGGTGGCGGCCGCGCCCCGCCCGCGGTGACCGAAAGCGCCGCGCCCGGCGCTGCGCGGGGGGACCCGGAGGGCGCGGCCGGGACTCACCGGGCAGCTCCCGGGCTCCGCCGCGGCTGCTCTGGGCCAGCCACTCCACCGAGAAGGGGCCCTTGTCCATGTCCCCAGCCCTGCCGGCCTCGCTGGAGCCGCCCCGGACGCCGGGGCAAACATTTAAAGCGCCGTCCCCGGCGTGGTTTGAAAAGGCCCAAAGCATCAAATGAGGCCGGGGACAAAGGACCTCATTGAGAGGCGCTTTAATCTCCCCTTTCAGGTGATTGTTACATCCGCCTAATCTCCGAGCGCAGTAGTTTGCAGAACTCAAGGCTGCCTGACCTGGCGCCAAGTTCAGCGCGGAGCCGTCTCACCACGTAGGTGCTGGGAATTGCATCACGGCCTGGGCTTCTTCGCGCTGCCCGAGCTGCCCTCGGCCCCCGTGATTTCCAGTCTCTATCTTCTGCTATGAAGGACGAGGATTCAGAAGGGACTGATAAAGAAGGACAGGGAGAAGCCTCCTTTATGAGTCTTATACCCAAATTTTGCCACCCTCTTGCCTGCTTGATGCAAGGCTTGAAAGAATCCCCTTGCATATCATCAGCAAAGGAAGTAGGGACGTGAGGTAGGAACAAGCAAGTAGTCCTCGTCAGATAGAAATCTTGAAGAAATCTAGAAGAAACACTGATACAGAATCTTATCAATATGCCTGTGAGCAACTCAGTGCTCTATACTAAGTCTGGCTGGGTAGAGGTTGTTTGAGCATGGAGTTACAGCGTTAACTATTTTTTGGTGCTGTCCATAAGGCGGAGTGCTGCAGTCAGGACTCTCATCTTCCTCTGAAGTCTTAGACTTGTTGACTTCAGTTTATGTAGAATCAGAGATTTGAAGTTTTCAGGGAGAGAATGGTTAAAACTAGAGGACAGGTATTTGCATAGCAATTTGTTAGGTAATTTTCAGAAAACAGGGTGGGAAGTTTTGAATAATTTGAGTTCATGCTTATGAGTTTATTTAAGAATAAGATTAAGCAATGAGCAGTTATGTGTCAGGACATTGGACAGGAAAACACTGAGAAAATTACTAGTTCGCTTGAATTTATCTGTTCATGTCTTAAAACGCCATCTCCTTTCCCTGCATCCCAAGAAAGAAATGTGTGCATTTCAAAGTAAACAGTTCTGATGTTCTTATGAAGTAGATCAAAGAAGAGGAGTGTAAACTCTGTTCAGAGGCAGTCTGTTCAAGGATGATTCAGATAAGGGTGAGAAAAGAACCACTTTTACGGTCTGAAGTGGGCCTGGGATGGCACAGTCCTTATCCTCAGCAAACACGGGCTAACACATTTACAGGTTGTTTCAGTAAACAGTCACCGCTGCTTGAGTTTATACAGTCAGAGATAATGAAGCAGCTTCCACGCGGAGCGGAACATGTTTGAGACAACGTGCTAATTCTTAAACTTCAAAGAAATTCATGTCACCTTTTACGAAGGGTGATGCGTTTATAGTGAGATGGCATAAGTGAGATAATGCTACACTCGCAGCTCTCTCTCTTCTTGGGTTTTCTGTATTTCTCAGGCAGGATTATTATTTCCTCCCATAAAATGCAATGTAATTTTTTTTAACTATGCTGAAGCATGACACATGTAAGAAATTTGTACATTCTGATTTTGAATATTCTTCAAATATACGTCCATCTGCTTCTATAAAGTCTTTTACTCTTCTTGTAGTAAAAAGAAAAAAAAAACCCACCATCTCTTGAATATCTGCCTGAGCAGTCTTGTTTGGTATTGTTGTTTTGTCGTTTTTTGTGGGGTTTTTTTTTTGGTTGGTTTTCTTTTTTTTTTTTTTTTTTTTTCATGAACATGACACTTCCAGTATGTTACTACATATGCTTCCAGGTAAAGCAACAATTTGGCTGAGCTGACATTTAGTTTTAAAGAAAAGCTCTTCTGACTAAGCTAGCAGAGACGGTGGTTGCATTGTCTTCATGTGCTCCTGGTTCTGCCCACGGTAATTTGCTGCTCTCAAAAGCAATTAAGATGTAAGTTGAAAGTTACAGATATTCTTTTTAGTAAAAACCAGTCCAAACCCACCAGCACCACCACCCCACCCACCTCTTAGTTTCCATTATGTTATAGTAAAAATTACTGGGAAATGATTCAGGGTTCAGGACGATTTGTCTGAAAAGGACCATTCCAAATAATGGACCATTATTTTTTATTAGCCTGTTTCCTAAATCTATAACCCTGCAAATTAATCCTGGAGAAAGTAAAGTTTGGTTTGGAAAAATGAGTAAGTACTAGACAGTCTCTGAAATGAATCATTGTAATTTTAGTGTTACAGGTAACATCTAACGAGAAGGATTAGCAAGATATGGTTCCTTTGTTATATTAATGTTTCTAGTTGTTGACTATTATTGTGCTTATTTTAATAGATGAACAAATGTCTTGAAATAATAAAGTTTTTGCCACTATGATGGCAGTTTTTAGATTTGTATTTTAGTGTTAATGAAACCTCTCGATTTGTGGGTATTTTGGTTTTTTTATCCTGCAATCATTGATCATGGTATTATCTGACTATATTGTAATAATCGATTGCACAAATTCAGGAGGAAAGCCCTAATTTCAAAAGACACAGGAAGCTAATACGATATTTTATTTACCTCTAAGGAGAGCAGTCTTTCAGACTGGATTGTGAGGCTTCCTTCCTACTTGTTTCATGAAGAAAACCATGGACAGATATACAATGAAAGTGACTCTATTGGCTGTTTCAGACTCTGTCTCTTTTATTGTAAACAGAAGTAGATGATATAATGACTAAACTGTCCTGTGCTGGCATGTGACTGCACTAAAGAAGATGCATAGTGTTTTATTACGTTAGAAAACCAATATGCATTTTATTTTGTTTTTAATAGGGTTTGATCTTGTTAGTGTGATTATTTCCCCCCCTAAGATATTTCTATTATGTTTCCTTTGGTTGGTATTTAAAATTTAGAGACTTGGGGTGTTGTGGTGTGTGATTGATTGATTTTGAGGAGGCAGTATCCTAATTAACAACAAGTTTTATTTTTGCCAATTGTCATTTGACCTGCGATGTTAGAACTAAACAGGAAGCTCAACAAAACTAGAAGTATCAGTGGCTGTGAAGGTGATAAACACCAGCAAAAATATGCTTGAAATACATTATTTTTAAAGTATGCTACTGTTCATGCCGTGGAGTGTTATTGTGATGATTTACATAAGATACAGATCGTGGCTTGAGGCAAAGCTCCCGTTAAAAGGACTTTGATGGAGTGATTGGATGTCATAAGCGACCATCACCTGAGAGCAATTGCAAGTCAAAAGGTAATTGTCGTGTGTTTCTGGTTAGCAATTAACATTCGTCAGAACCTGTGATGAAACATTTATCCCTTTTTCCATTGATTATCAGCGCTTTTTATGAACACGTGGGCTACAAAATCCATGATGACTCAAACTTTGAATCTAAATGGTAAGCTGTCAGTAAGTGTAGTGGAGGTGCCGCTGTTCCACATTTTACTGCTGCGATTTAATGACAGTTTTTCTTTGACAGAGCCCTCCGTGAGAACATCTGGTGACACCTACAGCTGTGCTTTCTGTTGTCTATTTAAGTGTCTGTTTGAAATAACTTTATGATGTGTCTCGTAGTTGTTAATGTTTTTCATCATTCCCTCAATTGTCAAGATAATTTCCTGCACAGCAACAATTAATCTTCTGGTGTTGGTTTGAGCACAGAAAATATTGCTGCATAGATGTACAGAATTTGTCAGTATGCTAGCCATGAAAAACTCTGGAAACAAGTTACTCAGTTGTTTTAATAAATATTAAGGACATTATTCAGATAAAAACGTTACAAACTACATTAATTTCTATCTCATGCAAAGGACATGCCTACCTAAATGAAACACGTTGAGTAGAGCTGCCAGATCTGCTGTTGGAGGAATTGATTCACTCCTGCTTCTGTCTTTCTGGCCATGCTTTTCCCCATATGCTCTGAGTTTAGGTGGCCCTCTGATCTATCAGGGAGTCCATTTGGGTTTCTAAGCCAGCAGGAAACAGGGGGAAAAGGAAAAAAAAAAGTGTTGTTTTTTTTTTTTTAACACTTTGGAGATGTATCCACTTACTGAAAAGTTGGATGAGCTCTTTAACCTGTACAGAGCGATGCTTGAAGCAGAAGGGGGAAGAAGAAGAAGAACCAGGCTGATTCACTCTGTAGTGAGTAGATTTGTTGCTTTATATGAGCAAATGCAGGTGTCTCTACCGTCAGTGGGTCAGTGTAATTCCTCACTTTCTCCAGACGGAGAGACTAAGGTAGAACAAGGTCAGAACTGGATTGATGTGCAGATGGAGATGTAACTCACTAGTGAATAAATACTGATTTTTGAAAACAACTTCTACTTTCAGGGCTTCCTTTTTGCCACCTTTTCCAGCAGTTTGCCCTCAGCTCCGGCGCTGCTCCAGCCGGGCCCCGGAGGCGCCGGGCCGGGCTCGGTCCCCGCTCGGGCAGCGCCGCCCGCCGGGAATGCCGCGCGTCCCCCCGGGCCGGGAATGCCGCGCGTCCCCGGGCCGGGAATGCCGCGCGTCCCCCGGGGCCGGGAATGCCGCGTCCCCCGGGGCCGGGAATGCCGCGCGTCCCCGGGCCGGGAATGCCGCGCGTCCGCCTGGGCCGGGAATGCCGCGTGTCCCGGGGCCGGGAATGCCGCGCGTCCCGGGGCCGGGAATGCCGCGCGTCCCCCCGGGCCGGGAATGCCGCGCGTCCCCCCGGGCCGGGAATGCCGCGCGTCCCCCTGGGCCGGGAATGCCGCGTGTCCCGGGGCCGGGAATGCCGCGCGTCCCCGGGCCGGGAAGTGCTTTTCTTCCCTGAATTAGCCATAGGCAATGGACATCATCTTCTCCCCTCGCTCCCTTTAATGTAAAACAATGCTTATTTTTTAGGATTAATATACAAATACTGCTTAATCTTAATTCAACCCCCTCGACATATTATACAGCATGGAAAAAAAAAAGGGAGATTTTGTTAAAAACCTTGACCCATCTCATGGAAAATCTGCCTCTGTTCGCTGTGTCAGTAGTTTTTCCCCATTGTAAATTTCTTTTCTTTGATCTCCATCTTCTCTTACCTATAGCTGGGAGACTTTGGTCCTCTAGAATGGAGAAGGAGTATGGGGGGGAAAAAGTAATGGTTTATTGGACTGAAAATTCAGTCCACATTGTAAGGCATCTTCTATGAACTAGATTTAAGTTTGAATAATGCCAGTGTGGTTTTACTTTTAAGCCCGTGTTAGTTTGTGTAATAGTTACAAAGATTGCTTTAAAAATATATAAATGAATCCACAGCGTGGAAGTATGTTAAAGCTGACTATCAATAATGGTTAAAGCTACATTTTACTGACAGGAATAAGCATTGTAACCCCAAGTTCTGAAGAAGGTTGTACTATTAAAATGAATGGCTTGCAGAAAGGGAAGAGCTCGGGAAAAAAAAAAAAAAAAAAAAAAACAAACTGTAAAGGCCCCAAATCCTTCCATCCTAGCAATAGATCTTGCCTTCCAATATACTCCATAAACATCCAGTCCTTCCCTTCCTCCGTCTCCGCCTCTCGATCCCTGTGTGTCAGCAGGGGGAGCGCTGGGGGAAAGGATCGGGGCGATGCTCTCGGTGCCTCAGCGCGTCCTCTCGGGGGCTGGGTGAAATCTGTCTGTCCGGGTACTGAGAGACGGAAGAATTAGAGCTCATTTATTAAATTGATGTAGCATTTATTTACTAGAGCAAGGAACCCTTGGTTTAGTCCCAAATTGAGGTATTTGAAGCCAGATATTGAGTCAGGCTCTTTACATTTTCCTTTCTCTCTTTATGCTCATGTGCACGGTGTGTAAATTATCATTAAATTGCAGCTCTTTAGTGAAAAACCCCATGAAGTTAGCAAGGACTAATATACAAAGTTGTCTTGGTGGACTTTTTTCCTGTTCACTGGTTCTGGTTCGCTTTTTGTTTAACCCCAAAGCCAAGAATTTTTCTTTTTCCTCTTTCTGTCTTTGGTAAGAATTAATTGAGGCTTAGAAAATTAGCCTGAATTGGTCCAAGGCAATCAGGAGGAGGTATGACAGACTGCTCCTTTTCAGCATCAGTGAGCTGTTTAATCTGCTCAGTTTTTCATATAGAACTGCACCTCTCTTGTTCACATGGAGTAATGAAGCTGACTATTGCCATCTTAAAAAAAAAAAAAGAAAATTTCATGTGTATGCTGGAATAGTATTTGAAGATTTAGCTTCAGTTTTAGTAACCAATGAATGTAAGTGTTCACAGTAGAGTATGTTGCTTCTATTTTTGTTGGTTTTGTAGCAAAACCACTCTGTTTGGATGTACAGGCCATGACTGGTCTTGGAAAAGCTTATTGCTTTTCCATTGTCACTTATGGCAGTGCTGACAGGAAGTGTTTAGAGATGAATTTACAAGTGTCTGTGAGTCTTTGAAACAGGCAGATGAAGATTTTTCACGAGGACAAATCTCTCTTGAGTATTTTGTGTTAGGCAAACTGGGTGCAGGGGAAGGTTAACTTTTTTTTCTCACACTGCAGTTCCAAAGAGGTTCCTAACTGTCCTGCCAGCATAAGCAACTTCTGCTTCTCTTCTTTTATTTCTTTTGTTATACTGATGCATCTGTGCCTGTTTGTGCAGGTACAAAAGGAGTTAGATCAGGGTTGGTTCTCTGACCTAGTTTAAAGACCAGACACAGTGAAGCAAAAGTAGGAATAGGGAGTCATGAGAACTGCAGGATGAGTCATGCATGCACAATGTTTCCAAATATGAGGGCATGATTTCCAAAAAAAGACGTCTTGTGTTCAATTTTTCCTGTTTCCCAGCAGTTACATGAACACTGACAAGCAGAATGAGCAGCAGGAATATATTTGTGCAAAGGAGCTTCATGAAATCTTTCACTGCCTGTTTAACTCAGTGATATAAACTGTGATGCACCTGCTGGACAGTACAATCCTTAATATTGATTTCCTTTGTATTGCGATGTTTTTTGGGTTTTTCCAGCCCTTCATTTTACACCACTGAGTATTTATTATTCAATAACATGGCACGTACCTCGTTATGCTATTTCTATTACATTGTTCCATAGGTTCACAGTATCCTGATGTTTTTAGGAGGTGAAAAAGATATTTACAGCTAAAATTCTGTCTTTCTAGTTAAACACTACAGAATGAGATCATCCTATCCTTATATCCTAGGTTTATTATTCCCACTTAAAATAATTATTTTTTATGATAATTAGAGCATATTTTGCACTATGCCAAAGAAAAAGGGGGGGAGCTCTCTCCACCCACACTTTAACCCCATCTTTTACTCTCCTTTAAGACTTGTTAGGAAGGTGTTAAAGCATAGGGTTGTAGTTTGTGTTTGAAAGATTAAGCACGAGCAGGATGGAGGTTAAAACCCTGTAAATGATCTGTAGTTCACTGTCCTGTTGCTGTCCCAACCCTCCTCCAGATTTGGTAGCCCTGGTCCCAATACCTGTTCAGAGCTTTATCATTTATATGTCCTGTTGTTTCATCCCTTTACGGACAATTACAGATGCTTGGAGTTTAAGAACCATTAGAGGTTATGTTATGGCCTGCCAGATTTTCACTTTAGCCACGGAAGGTGGGATCAGTAACCAGTGGTGTTAGGAAGGAGAACTAGATTGGCTCTCCTTAAATGATTTTACAAGCATTGTGAAAATTCCAAAAAGTCCAACAACCCCAAATCATACAAAAACCCAAAATCATGTAAAAGAAGTGTTTGTTTGTCAGTTCATGTTGTTCACTTCAATCTTGCTGCTTGCTACTGTGATTGTTATGGTTGATATTTGGCCTGCTATTGTTATAGGTTTCACTCCTAATTCAAACACTTTATTTCCTGTTTTTGGTAATGGCCAAGATGACATTATTATCCTTATTAGCTTTGAATTTAAGCTGTGCGTTCTGTGCCATGAGAAAAAAAAGAATCAGTTGCAGTCCTGTTACATAGGAATCTCAGATTTGTTATAGGCTAAGTTTTAAAGGAGATACATTAAAGGTAAAATATACACTTTTCTGCTGCAATTGCTTTTAAAATTTTATATTAATGTGAAATTTCTGGGAAATATGAGAAACTAAGTTATATGGGGGGTTGTCTTTTGTTTAGTTATACTTTGTTTGTTTTGTATGTCTTTATCCACTGCTTGTGCAGTAATTCTGGCGGTTCCTTTTGACTTTAATGACTATTAATCTATTAAATTTTTTTATTCAAAAATCCCTTACAAGCTCTCTTTACCAGAAGCTTTGACATGAAACCAGTGAACAAAGATGTGGTTGTGGATGTAAGTTTTATAATTGCTTTTGAATTTAACAAAACAGTGATATCTAAATAGAATAGTCCTTTGAATCTATTATATTAGAGGTAGATGAAAAGTAGCTTCTAAAATATTCATTTAATATTGATTAGTGTAGCATAACAATAACCACCGGGTAAAATGACTTGTAATGTTTTTAGCTCTTTCTGAGCTCACAGCTTTATAACACTTGTTAGAAACTGTGATGAAGTGTAACACAAACTTTTGATCTGTGACTGAACCATTAGATATTTATTTGACATGCATTATGTACAGTTACATTGTCTCATAACAGCAGAATTTCCCCCCCCCCCCCAGAATTGGTGTTTAGAGTAAATGAAAGTGATTGGACAGAAACATAAAAAACTTGTTTTTCTACTAAACAAAATGGGCAAAGAGAGCTTCTACTTCCACCTTCAAGACACCTGTGAGTGAAAGAAAGAAAACAAATCAGTATGTTTTAAATTTGATTTACTATTATCTGAGTTTTACGATAGAAGACTTCACAATTCCACACATGCATGCATCATGTAAAAGGTACTTAGAATCTTAAAGGATAAAATCCTAAGAATAATTGATATATTACAGACAACGCACTTAGGCAGCGTTTGCGTGGCTGGGCTTTACACCTGTGAGTCAGCATTACCTGGATTCAGTGACAGTGAACCCGGCACCTGTGAGACAGGGACAAAGAATGGCATTTTTGGCAGTTTGTGTGACTGCATTTTCATTATTTTCAGTTGGACTTATGGCAATAAGGACTATAGGGGTAACTCCTTAGCAATGCATGTGCTTTACATTAGACCAAGTGACATATTAAATAATGTAGTTGGAGAAATACTTAAAATATTACTCTTGTAATAAATCAGGTTTTAAGAGGAAACCAAGATTTAGATGTTAGATCAGAGTAAATAGTGGCAGTATTTTTTACACAAGTTTTGAGGATTAATTAGGAGTTTCAAAAATTTACCTTTCATTTCTTGGCCCGTCTGTTTTTTCTAAACATTTCTGCCGCTGCCCTCGCGATGCTGCCTGAGATGAGGGGTGAAGTACCTCAGTTGCCCCATTTTCCCATGCCCTATACCTCTTTAGAAGCAATTCTCAAAGAAGTATATGCATAGGAAAAAGGAACAACGAGCCAGATCACGATCCCCTCCACTTGCGGCAAGAGTAAACCTGGAATATAAAAGTGTACATTAGGGAGAATAAAAATAATTTCTATTCTTTACACAGTACCGTTTCTTTTGAACTATAAGGTTGTTAAGAACTATTGCAGACTAAAAGAGAGGTTGAAATATGAGATAACCAACATTAATGCATAGGATTCAATAGTATTTAGTATGTTAAAAGTTCATCTGTGCATATTTTTGAAATACGTACAGGAAAGTGCAGAGTTCTCAGAAATAATGAAGTGCAGCTCTGCAGACTTGACCTGAAAACTAATTACAAGTTAATAACAATATCCCCTTTTCAGTATATTGCGTTATTGCACAAAATTTGATGCTTTTATATTTAAGACCTGAGAAAATACTTATTTGAATTACTGAACAAATGCGGGAGAGAAAGAAAGAAAAGTCTATAAATGACAAAATATGGTAAGATCAGCACTACAAGCAGCAATGAGACTTACCTGGTTCGCTGTCTGATGGCTGAAATGCAATGACTTGGTTTTCATGAGAATTTATGCTTTGCTCAAGACCTTGAAGAAGAATGAACTATACAGTGTTACTGTTTTCTTAAGTGATAATCGCTTTGCCCCTTGCCAAGGTATTTGCTGCACCTGCACATTGGGTACACAAAAAGTGCTGCTGAAAACATGGGAAGTGCTGCTCCTAAGTTGGGGGAGTGCAATAGACAACAGAAGTGATAGGAATAATTAAAGTGATGTCTTGAATTGTGCGCTGAGAATGAGAATTTATCGTCTGTGTTTTCTTTCACATACATCAATGGTGTTTGGAAAGTGTAAATCTGTGAGAGGACCTTTTGTTCTCAAAGCCTGTGCTGTGTTTTCAGTCTAACTCACCCCCCTTTTCCCCAGCACACTATTTTGAGAATCTCTATCAATGTCCTTCAGCTGCAAATGCAACTTTTCTGGGGAGATAGCAAGGTCTGTGTACAAGGCTTTCCTCTGCTTATCCAGGCACCAGTGAGGCTCCGCGCTGGGTGCCAAGGCTGGGAAACATCTTTCACCATATTTAGTCCTGTTTGCTAAAAAAATTCATTAACCATTTGCTTTCAAGTTGCTGTTTTTCTTTTAGGTCATTTATTACACTATAAAGCTGCATTTCATCTCCTATGTAATCTGGTTTATATATTAGAAGTTACCAGCTAAAATTGTTCGAAGTGGCTCAAATGAATTCAGAGAACAGCAGTGTCACGAGCAGTCACAATACTAATTGTTACATGCTGTTGTTTATTCATAAGTTTGGACACTCCTGAAATGCACTGTGTGTTCTTTCAGTGTCAGAAAGTTTAAAAGTTTCTTTAATTCCCTAGCTTTCCTTTTTAAATCTCAGGTTCAGTTTATTCCTTTCTGTCATAAGAAACAGTATTGCATTCTGATTTGTATACAGTATCTTCAATATTAAAAAAAATCTGGTTTTCAGTTTAGGATGAATGTTTCCCTAGCTTGATTCTTTAAGCTTTTCTTCAGGTTCTGTGCTTGTGAAACCATCCCAGATGTGATCTGAAGCAAGTACTTTGTTGCATGATTTTCAGTTCTGCTGGGCTTTCTGCCTTCAGTCAGACAGCCACATCACCTGGAAGGAGAAAAATTGTATTGCACAAAAACAGAAAGTGTTCAGAGCTGTGAACACTTTCTGTGAACACATTTCAACAGCTTTTGACATAATAGTTGTGCTAGGGGAATTGTCAGTTTTGGTTTTGCTGTGCGATGTTCTAAGGGAGAGAGAAAAAGATGTTTGGTTGGTTTTTGCTCTCCTGGGGGATTGAACACTAAACTTCTGGATTGGCAGCTGGAATATAGATGCTCTTTAAGCTCTGGTCCTGGGTTCTGAGTAGGCCATCTAATGCCTCCAGATGGTGGGTGAAGCTCAGGCTAGGGGCTCTATGCACAGAAAACCATAATGAAATCTGGTGTGGGGTCTGGGGGCTCTGAAAGGATCCTCCCTGAGAATAATAAGATTGTTCACTTGAGTATGAAGGAGCAGTGTCTTGGTTTTTGTGTTTTATATTTGCTATTATTTATTTGTGGATTTGGAAAGTACCTGCTACAGCTGATTTGTAATGTATCAATCTTTCTTTAGAAGACAGTTAAAGATGGTTTTGATTTGGATGGCAGAATTAAACCTTTATTAAACTGTGTTATATTCAGAAATAGAGCAGGCAACTTTGAAATTTTAGAAAAAAATTAAAATAACACCAGTCAATCTTTTGCCTTTGCGGTTGAATACAAAGTAGTTCCCTAATCCTCTTTAACCTCAAGGCATGTTTTCTGAAATTTACTCCATTCAGGCACTCCTCTGAAAGCCACAAAGTTGGTAGCTAGTGTAAAATAAATAGCCTGAAGCATTCAAGAATGGATGTTTCCAATGTTTTATGTATTGTATGTGTAATTTGATATCATAAATATTTAACAACCACTTCCTCTAAAAAGACTCATGTGAGCTTCATGAAACTGATTTTGAACCATGACCAGAGAGGATAAAACAAAGTTTTCTTAAAAAGAAAAGCAAAACCAAGAACTCAGGCCACCCCCCCAACCCTCACCATCCCAGTGTGCTTGTTATTAATTTACTGATTCCTGCCCTGGTGGGGAGAGAGAGTTTGGCATTTTAAAACTGATATATTTAAAATCTTGTGGTCTAAGTAAAGAACAGTCTTAATTGCATGTAGCTGCCAACTTTTGAGCACTCTGCTTGAACAGCCCCTTTTGAATGTTAAAAGCTATTTTAGACTGCTCCTCTAAAACATTTGTAAGCTGTCCTTTCATGAAGGATTGTTGCAGAGCAGATGCAGCCAGATGGGAAAACTGGGCTGTAACACGGAGATGTGAATGAGAGCTCTAGATTTATCTTCCATCAGCTGCATGATTTGTAATATTTGCATTGTAGCTTTGAAAGAGAATAGGTTGGAATGCAGTTCATCTGAACTGTGTGGCAGCTATATATATATTTATATATAATGCTTTGGAAGTTTGATATAATAATGCTCTGCCCAAGTTCAGTTTATTTTGTGGATATAAAGTACTTCACTGTTTGGTGCATAAAGTCTTTGATGTTTAGCTTAAAAGTATGATCACTGCAAATTAATTTCAGGAAAATGTAGTGAATGCATAAAACCATCAGTAAGCCATCCTTGCAAAAAATGCCCATTTGCACAAAATCCATTTATAGAATATTATGTAAGCAGAAGAGAATGAGCATTCTTGTTTGCAAATGCCAAGATATTATTTTGTAACAAGATGCATTATTATATTCTTTTTTAATTAAATTGCCTTAAATTGAAGATACATTAAATGTGAGCAGATAGTTGAGGCATAAATTACAAAAATGATGCAGCTATCAGGAATGGTAATGTTCAAAGCAGTTGGAAAGAAAGCTTGCATATTTTGTCTGAGAGAATGAAGCTGGCAAATATCTTAACTGCTAAAGGAACACAAGATACAGTAGTTGGCCTTCAAAAGTGTTTTTTCTGGGCTAAGTCATGTGAACATAGTTGTTTTTTGCAAACTGCAGGAAGCAGCTTATGAAAATCAACTGGAAAAAATTCATATTCAGAGACCCGATTCAGTGTCTGCTGAAGTCAGCATTAGAGTCCCAGCAAAAACACTGGAACTTCAAAATCTTTGGGGTGTTTTTTCTCCTTTTGTTCTGAGGGATATATGAAATGCCACTATTTTAACACATCAAAGCTGAAACCCTGCTTAACTGTACAGAGGCACCAGAATTCCAACACAACTAGTAGAATTATTTGTTTCTTAAATGAAGGTATTTGATTGATAATATTTAAGTTCCATTTGACATATGTTAACCAACACGAATGTGTCTTGAAACTACCCTAAAAAGATTTTCCTATCCTTCAATTGCATCTTGCTGTTCTTTTAAAGGAGGAAAAGCTCCTATTCTTTCCAGTACTTGATTTGGGATCAATTTTTTTCTTCCCTGTGAGAGTGGTTTTCACTCTTTTCTCTTCCCTCAAAGTACTGTTTAGCTATGTGCTTGTAGGGTGAGCTCCTGGTAGAACTCAAACATGCAGAGTTACACTTTTCACTGATGTGGTACCAAGTTATCTTAAACTACAAATCACTCTGGGCTACCAAAAATAATTGGTTTCAGTTTTGCACACTAGGGCAGGCTAAACTTGAACCATTTCTGGTGTGCTGATGCCGTCCACTCTCTCCCTTCCAAGCAGTGTTTCTGAGCTGAAGTGTGATGCTCCATTTTGCATCTATGAAGTGATCCATCTTGGGCCTGGGATAAAGGCTGCCAGATGCTTTTGCACAGAGGTGTCTTCCCCAGGCTACCTGTGAGGAAATGAACTGAACAGCTGAGTAGCTGGCAATTCCCTCCTGTCCTCAGCAGGACAAACAACTTATTTCACAGCTCCCTGGAAAGGATTCTTGAACTTATATTATTGTTATGACCGGGGGGATAAGCTGCCCCAAGCCTTTTAATCTCTGCCAGATATGTTGAGTATCTGATGAATGCTCCACAAAATGGCTTTGCATGTCTGGCTTCTGATATCCAAACTGTATATTCTTGTATGACCTGAGTGGATCACTCTAATTAATTCAGCAGTGTAGCATACTCTAAAATAATTTGTATTTTAAGTTCCTGCACACAGAGCAACTTTAAGGAAAAAAAGTAGTGTTTAAAGTTGAGCATTGATAGAAGTATTTGAACCACTGTCACCTTGTTTTTCACTGGAAAGGAGCATGTAGAGAGCAGCTTTTAAAATTTTTCTCAGTTTGTCAGTGCTTGCAGGTGACCTTGCTGTCTTCATTCATTGTGCTTCATTAGTATACACTAATTGAAGTCTAATGCATTCAGTATAATACTGGGAATCCAGCATGTTCAAAGATAAACCTCTTGCTCATCTTTATGGAAATATAGAGGAAGATGTAGATAGGAGGTAGGGTAATGAAGGTAAATCCCTAACTGAGTCAGTTCTGAATCTTTCTAAAGGTTCTGTTTCTTGACATAAGCAGAGAAAATCTTAATAGAGCACTGCTGCCTCTTTGCTTTTCCACTGAGTCCCAGCCACACGCCTCTGTTGCTTATTCTGTGCTGATGCTGACTTTTGGTGTTCTTCATAAGCCAGTTCAAGTCACTAGTTAGTTTTCAGTAGGGGATCAATAAAAAAAAAAGGTGGAAATAGATTCTCCATTTTCATAAAAGCAAGAAAGCAAGATTTGCTGGCCTGACTGCAGCACCACACCTTCAAAGTATAAAAAGCCACAATTGCAGGAATTTTTCTGTGCCTTGTCTCAGAAATATGTGTGCCATTTCCACACACCAGGTTTTGTCTCTAATTGAAAATTGATAAAATTTTGTAAAAAGAAAACATTTCAGATGTGGAAAAATACCTACATGTTAATAAAATGTGAGGATTTTTTTTCACCTGTAAATACATGTATTGGCTCATAAGACTTCAAGTACTTCAAGTATTTTCCTGGCTGATTAGTAAATAGCAGTAGCACTTCTGAACAATCTGTTGGCCTCAAGAGCAAAGTGCCTCCTGCATCTCCTGTGGACTGATTCCCCAGCTGATGTGAAGGGGTAAAGATTTGTGGGGTGAAATTGTGTTGATTCACAGCAGCAGGCCTTAAATTTTTGTGCTGTTCATTGAACAGAAGTTTATATTTTAGTATTTAGGAATTTGTTCTTTAATTTCAATCTGAATCTATTGGTTTTGTAAACAACTAAACTGACTGTAGCCAAAAGTTTCACAGGCCCTAAATTAAACAATTTTACATGTTTCTTATACTTAGAAGAATAGTCTTATTTCAGTAGAATTACTAATATGAGCAATACAAGGAATGGAACACTTTTTGAAGGCTATGATCTGAAAAATAAGACTTTAACATTTATACAACCAATTTATATCTTAATGCTTGACATTATGACCAAGAGGTTTTCCCCCCTCTGTTATACAGCCACAGGAAGAAATACTTTTGATCAGGTTCAAGCAAATCCTTTTCAATTTTAATTACTCTGAAATAGAAATGGAGACAATAGAGCAGCTTGCCCTACAGTGTTGTCACTGAAGGTATACAACATTCTCAGCAATCTCACTAACAAGAAACAGACAATGCTTTTTCTACATCCTTTGAAGTATCAATATTACTGTTAGGAATATAAGAGACAAATTCAAACAGTGGCCTTGGCAAAATATGAAAACTTCATTTAGCATGGGTACAAGTTACTGATATCAAAGAAGCTGGGAAAGAAATTAGTGAGGAGACAGAATTATCTGCTTACCCTGCCAGAGGGAGTAACAGCAAAATTAACCTTGAGAACTGTTTGGAGAGCATTCTTGTGAAAACAGTATGACACAATGTTGGATTTATGGATATGAAGAGGTCAACAGTTCTTAACTGACTGTGGGCAGTTACATTTTATTTACTGTGGTTTTGAAGCAATGTTACAGCAGACCTGCTTGTTCTAAAATTTCTGAGTACAAACACAGTTTATTCATATTTACTGTAGTCTGATAGATTTGTTCAACTATTATATTGTTCACCTCTAAAAGCAAAGTTCCATTCAGGTATTTAATTTGAGCATGACAAAAATACAGCATCTCAATCTTAGGCAAATCTTACTTCAGGCTCAGTTTTGGATAATCAGTGAAAAAAAATAATTAAGTGGAGTACGATAAAATCCACACCTGCTCCATATATTTGAAGACCTTTTTTCCTGTGTGTAGCTGAAACCTGCTGCAAGCCTATCAAACACATTCTGTTTATGGTGATTAGAATTTATATTTCAGGATGTGAGATTTTGTTAATATTATGTTTAGGTCATTAGGGAATACTAACTTGGACATATTTGCTGTAAACTCCTTGGGGGTTGTGACAAACAGTCTTCTAGCCTGCTTTTAAAGAACATTATTATTTTAAATGTCTGTTCTTTCAGAAAAAGCATGCTCTAGGGCATAATTTTGGTGCAATCATGATATGTTTTCAGATCTTAGTTTAAATGGGGTTATGCAGTAATTTATACATGCAGTATCATGGAATAATGGTTATACTGCATCCAAAGCAGTGTGGGCAGCAGGGCCAGGGAGAGGACTCTGCTCATCTGGGGGAATTCTGCTCTGCTCTGCTGAAACCTCACCTGCAGTGCTGCATGAGCTCTGGGGTCCCAGCAAAGGAAGGACAGGGATCTGTTGGATGGAGCCCAGAGATGATGAGAGGAACACCTCTCTGGAATATCTCTTCTAAGAGGAAAGACCGAGAAAGTTGGAATTGTTCCGTCTGGAGAAGGGAAGGTTCTGGGGAAATCGTACAGTCTTTCAGTACTTGAAGTGGCACCTACAAGAAAGATAAGGACAAATTTCTCAGCAGGACCTGTTGTGATAGGACAAGGGGAGATGGTTTTGAACTGAAGGGGTGTCATTTTAGACCAGACACAAGAAATGAGCATTTAACAATGAAGGTGTTAAAACACTGGGCTGGGTTGCTCAGGGAGGTGGCAGATGGCCCATCCCTGGTGACATTCCAAGTCAGATAGGATGGGGCTCTGAGCAACCTGCCCTGGTTGAAGGTGTCACTGCCCATGGCAGGGGATGTGGACAAGATGGCCTTTACAAGGTCCCTTCCAGCTCAAACTGCTCTGTGATTCTATGACTTAAACAGCCTTTACTAGGAAAGAAAAATTGCAAAGAGTATGCAAGTAGAAAGAGAAAAAAAGGAAACATAAAACAAAGTGAAAATGTCTGGATTTTAAAGTTAACCAGGGGGGTATTAGATAAACTAGAAGGTACTTTATATTGTCATGAAGGGGACTGAGATGTGGAGTTAAAGAAGGGAAATTTTTATTAATAACTGCATGTGAGTAAATGCATTTTATAAGGATTTAAACTTTCCTGATGCTTTGAGACATATACTCTGTCCCTTTGTATCAGCATGACTGTACAGTGGCGTGAAGTTAAAAATTTACTTTATTTAGGCTTTCAAGATTTGGTCTTGGTTTGCTGAAAATTTATAGAAAGTTATATTCCCATTTAAAGATTTTCCTCACTTAATAAGACAGTAATATGACAACTTTCTCTTTTGACAAGACAGGAAGCTGGCTTAGTACATGTGTAAATTTGATCACTTTATACAGGGCATGTGAAAGAAAGTTATGTACTAAGGACAGATGGAAATGGATGGACATCAGGAAAAGGTTGTGGCTCTCTTGAGGGAAAACATATATATTTCTAGAGGATCTAATGAGGCCAAGACCTTGCTACAGCCATCCAAATAGATTTCTTCAGCTCTGATTTTACTGTCTTTCCTGCTCTGGAACCTAAGCTTCTCCTGAAACTTCTGTAGCTGTACACACAGACAAATTTTAATTTTGCTTTGAGTGACTCCTCTAAGTACTGCTGGGTAATGGCTTATTTGTCCCAAAAGCTTCATCCAGTGCAGGATTGCACAATAGTCTATTCTTCTATCAATAAATGAATTGTAACAGACTTCTATACCTTTGTAGCAGAACTGTGAGCTCCTAAAACAAAGAAAGAAAACAAGAAATCTGTTTCAGATTGTGAACAAACGTAATCCATGTCTAGCAGTATCTCTAGCTGAGATTGTGTCCAAGCAGCCTCTGTACCATCTGCAACAACTCTGTTTTGAGAGACACTGATAAATAGCAAAAAGAAAAATATTTTCCTTTTGTGCAGTAAGCATTCACTCTTTAAAAGTGGTTTCAATTCTTAGTTCTTTATGCCAAGTTCTGAAGTACGTCAGGTGATGCAAGTGTGTCATAAACATATCAGAAAAACATTGGACATTATTTTGGCTAGTGAAAGTAAGGCAGAGTAACTATTAAAAATATTGAAATGGTTTCCTGGGTATAGGATTTTTTCAGTCTATGCAGGGTTTAAAGGCCTTTCAATATTTTATATCTTCCTTTTAAAAAAAATTTTGTGTATGTTTTCACCAAATTTACTTTGAAAATGGTTTATTCACAGAAAATGACATTCGTTTTATAGTAAGTGTGTGTGTGTCTTAAAAAATACACTAATAGAAAAAAGAATTTGAAGCTTGTATATAAACTAGAACTTTGATAGCTCTGACTGTTTCTTTGTGGTGAAAAGTTTTCTTTTTTTTTTTTTTTCAGAAAGGACTTATTACATGGAAGGTATTCGCATAAAGAATATCAAAAGCTATTTATTTTATGCCTTTCCTTCCTGGCAATTGCAAAACACTTACCAAACAGGCTCTGAAATCAAGTGAAATCCAGGACTACAAAAATGACCAGAATTACTGTCTAAAAATTGCTCATTTAAATTGGACTATTGATGTTTTAATTTTCAAATCTATAGCAGGAAAATTCATCTTGCCAGAAAATTCATATTACCAGAAAATATAAGGAATACATTTGTATCTTGTTAGAATGAATTTTCTGTGCAGATGTGAAGCCTTAGGGAAAAACCCCTTGGGATTATTTTGCTTTTTTCCCTCTGTTAAGATCTAGCTTAACACATTTCCTCTCCCCTATTCTGACTACATTACAAAGTGTTCTGAAACTTGCAAAGTATGATTTTTGTTTTGAAACAAAATGTAAATGAGAAGGGATTCATGGAACTGGAGGCAACAAGAAGCTTTAGAAGGTTTAATAGGAAGTGACCACTCACCAGGCTCTTACATTTTACCTCATTACCTCTGCTGTTGATCTTACTAATTTTGTTTTACTGTAGTCTGCCTTTCAAAAGATTACCTCATTTTGACTGAAATGTCAAAAGATGGGACCCTTATTCTCCTTGGTAATCCTTTGTCCCTCTCCCCCAGCATAATAAATCACCTTGCACTTCTTTTCCCACTTCTCACTGTTGGTTCTTGTTAGGCTGTTCCTTCGGAATGAGATAATTCTCTATTATCTAGTGTTTTCTCCCCAGAAAGATACTTTGTATTGCTCTGTGAGACCGAAGCCCAAACAGCTCCTCTGCAGCTGAGTTACCGCAAAACCAGGAGAAACTCTGTTTGTCTCTGGTAGCTGCAAAGCTGAAATGCAAGCCACTATCAATATTTACTTTCAAACTTTTCAGCATAAAACTTGTTTTTTTTTCTTTTCACAGTACATTGCTTTTCATTGAAAACATGAAGATTTCAGTTTTTTATCCTACTCCAGTAGTCAGAAGTTCAAATGTCTATTTCTGACATTGTCTTATGTAATGTATTTTTCTAGAAATGAATAGTAATGAAATTATGAATTCAGAAATGATTAAGGTATTAATTATGAAAATTCATTTATTTTGACTACTGACAAGGAGGGAAAAATGAACACTTAAGGAAGGCAATAATGTATAGCTCTTTTAAAACAGTTATTTAGATAGGAACATATTTAAATATAGATAGAATATTCTCTGAGTGCTTTGGTCTTGATTTTAATTTGGTCCTTAACCTGGTTTCCAGTGTTGAGAAGGAGAGTTTGTGTGTGGTTAATTACAAAGGTAATGATTTCATTATTCAGGTGAGTGGTCTTCTGAGATTTTGATCCAGCCAGCTCATTTCTATTTTTTTTAGATGCAGTTTGCCAGGTGACCTTGCTCAGTGAAATAATTATTACCTGCTGTTTTCAGCCTTGTTTCATTTTGGTGTACAGCTCCCTGAATTTTAAGAGAAAACTGCCTTTATGGATGTTAGCTGAATTAACAGCTGTCCAGAATTTCTCAATGTCTTAGTTCACCTCTCACAAAGAAATAGCAGATCAGAGGAAAAAAAAAGTAAACAAGAAAAAACTCCTGCTTTTGATTTTGCTCTTAGGAATATAGGCAGAGAAGTGATCAGTATTTCAAGGTGTGTTTATAGGGGAGTGCTTCTCTTTTTGTATCCCTTTTGGCCACTGCAAGAGAGGAGGAGGCTGCTCTGCTGAACATACATTAACTGTTTATTTCACTTCTGCTTTTGCTGGAAATCAGACTTTAAAAACTTCTTTACACCAAAATTCCTCATAGTCCTTTAGTGATTTGTGCTGCTCAGCAATGTCTGACTGTACAAAGGAAATAGTTTAGCCATCCTGTTCCAGGACAGGTTTGCATTAACATTGGAGCAGGCTGCACACAGAACTTGGACAGGCTCTGCCCTTGGACATTTTTCAGTAACTAAAGGGATGAAACTCCAGGTAATTTCATCTGACCTCAAATCTGACCTTGCTTTGGGCAGAAAAACCTGGCTACATCAGTTCCACCTGGAAGATGATCTTTGTTGGAGTGGTTTTGGTGCATTTAATGGATGTGGCAGTAAACTGGACTGCATCTGGAGGAATAAAAGGGCCCATCTCAAGATTGTTCCACTACAATGACCTCAGCTGAGTTTTCCAAATAATTTTTAACTGCACAGTGAGAACTGGTAAGGGTTTGGAGGAGAGTGAGTTATGAATTGATGGTCACTACAGAGAAGTGTTTGGCCTGGTTCAGTATCTGATTGCTGCATGTCCTCAGCCTTGTAGCTGAACAGTCAAACTGCAGCTCTGCTGTTGCAAGCTCAAAACATTTTATCCCTTTTCCTTCTGCAATCACTATGTAGGTATTTAAAAAATCATATTTATAACAACAAAAAATTTTCCATATATCTTCTGTGACTTTTTTTTTTTCAATATATGAAGATACATAGCTAGCTGTCAAAATATTTATTGTGTTTAATTCATTTTTATTAGATGTTATAAAAACTGATTGTAGTGGGTATGTTATTGCTGAATTTTATAATTTTATATGCTGTTATTTTATAATTTCTGGCCTATTGTCTTTATAGGGACATAGTTATAATAGATTTGCCTTTATTACAGCAAATAATGACTCAGTTTAATGAGATTATACTATTTTTAAACTTGACATTTAACTCAGCCTTGGTTTTTCAATTAATCACAATATGGTAATCTTTTCCAGCTAGGTTTCTTCAATTATCACTAGAATGAAATAGTTTTACATGCTGCTGACATCTACTATTGGAAAATTCAAGCTGTGAGCTTCAGATAATTTCCCAGTTGCAGGAAAGGTTAGGAGTAGGGTGGACTAATACTCCCCATTTACTTTCTCTTTGTCCTTCTACCAAATGATGGCCCAGTTCTATCTTCCAGCTGCCCTGTTCTGTTATTCTGTCCATAAATGAAGAAAGAAATGGAATGAAAAGTGAGAATACTGAGAGGAAAACAGGTTTTTCTAAGTCTGAAGGACACTGCAATTTAGTGGCCAGCTAAGCCAGTATGATTGACAAGCCTGGCTGCTTGAAATGCCTTGATCAAACAGCTCTTCCACTTTACTAGGTCAGGTTCAGCATGGCTTGTTTATTTTTTTTTCCTATTTTAAGCAATGTAACCCATTAAAGTACGTCAGTGACAATGAAAATATTAATGTTTTTATTCATGACAGCACTCTGGTTGGACAAGCACCAGAACTGAGACACAGCAGGGTGCAGCACTGTATAGGTGATACAGAGATGGAGGATTTGGAAGCACAGTTTGAGGAAGAAGCTGCACTGAGGACTGATGAAACATAATGGCTCATCCTTGTGAAAATGGGTGAATTATTCCTCAGCTGCATGATCCCACCTTCCCCCTCACAGCAGCTCTAGCACTCAACTGGACAAATTGTTTCACCTATTTAAATCACAGACAAACTTTCTTTCTTTGTTAGGCTCGTTTTCGTTTCTTCCAAAGACTTGAATTGACTCAGTTCAGGGCACGATGTGTGGGAGAGTCAGAGTGGGAATGGAGAAAGAGCAGTTTAGAGTCCAAAGGAGGAGGAAGGAGGAAGATCCCCCCCTTTTGGTCATGATGAATTCGCAGATTCAGTTCAAGACCTAACGTCAAACCATCCCATGCTGTTATTTCGTGCAACAGCCCAACAGTTGTTTTCAGAAAAAAAGAATTGTTATTTATTATCTTTGTTTTATTTCAAAGTTAAATGCTGAGTGTCCATATTCCCCGGACTAGTTCTGGGTAACACTGGTTTAAAGGCCCTGGTCTGATCCATTTCACTGACTGACAAGTGACAGAATTCTCTGTGTGAACATGGTTTCTGCTTTCTATCCCAACTTGCATTTCTGACACTGGCAGATTGCTTCTTTAAAAGATAATTTGCAGTGCACACCTTTCCATCACTTGAAGTCGTGTCTTGCACTAGACATGTTGTGACTCATAAAATAGTGCAAATTAGACTTGTCAGTAGTTCATCAGTTTATTCAATTTAACAATGACCCGTGAATGCAAGAAGTCATAAATTTCCTAAAGAGTATAATCTGTGTATTTAATTAACAATGCTAAGACACCTCTGATTTCAGAAGAGGCATTTTCTTTCAGTTTACTCAAGTGGTTAGAAACATGTATTTTGAATATCTCACTGTAGTATGGTAGAGTGTATATCTATTAATAGTATCTAAATCTGAAGAGATTCCAGGAAGAATAAAAATCCACTGCACAAAATACACTGTGTTCAATTTTCTTCTTTCCAGTTTGCACAGTTAATTAGCAGAGGTGCATTTGCTTGTTTGTAGTGTTACAATGAGATTTATCCAGGTATCAAAAAGCTGAAAACCTAAGAATTAAGCTTTCTGGGATTTTGGAGATTATTTTAATTAAGAAATCTAGAACTGAGGTTGCTGCTACGTGTGACAATAGGATTACCTTTGTGCTAAATGATCAGTTTTATTTTGTTCAGAGTGTTATGTCTAAAATCAGAATTAAACATACATATTTGTTTCAACACAGAGAATTGAAAAATGCAGGAAGACATTTGATATTTGGAAATATTAAAAGAGAATATTCACCAGCTCACTCTGAGAATATAGTCAAAGTGGTTTTAATACAATTTTCTGCTAGAATAAAGGATTCAAGGATTACTTAATTTAAAGAATGTCAACATTTTTTAGAATATCAAAGCTAGGGAAGATACCAAGGAAAAACATCTAAATGAGTATAAAAACATTCCCTAGAGGCCTGTGCAAGTGCTTGGAGAAACATCAAACCTGTGAAGTAAAACCAAATAGAGCTCACTGTGCCTAAACCCCCAGTGCTTGGCCTGTGGTCCAGACACCTCTAATGAGCTTGGAGAAAGTCTGAACTATCCCAGGGTAGAATTGTGTGGGGCAACTTTTCAATTAACAATCAAAACCAAATTTGAACATGATTGATGTAATAGTGCCAAGTGTCAGATTTTGTTGTTAGTATCTTTTTGTTCTATGTGTAACTTGATTTGAGCTCAGCAGCACTATGAATTGTCTGACCACTCAGGTGAGATAATCTAACTAAAAAAAAAAATAAATTAAGTGCACATAGCTGTAGAAAATCACTAGGTAATTTGCTGCTTAGGAAGTAAAACCAGATGCTCATAAGCCCATCTGCCAATTTAAGCTCCAGTGAATTCTTTAGAAAGATCAACCCTGATTTAAAGACCTCAAATCACAGACAAATATTAAATGTTTAAAATAGGCAATTTACCTTCATGATTAAGACTGTGTGCCCTATTTGCATTTGATCTTCAGCCTCTGGTAATATCCAAGGAGTCAAGTTAGGTAGGTAGGAGATTTGGGAAGTGATTACTTTTCAAACAAGATGGGACACTTTCTGGTTTGAAAAGGGGAAGAGGTTAACTCTCTTTACTTGACCCAAATTATTTTCATAGCTTATATGTATATAAATAATTATGAATAATTTATTAACAATCAATGCAGTAATAAATATTATGGCCATTTCAAGGGAAATTTGCTCAAATAGAAGTTGAACACATTATAAACTCCCATGGTTCTGAAAAATCTTCTTGGGCAATTCTTCAAGTGCATTCTCATAGGGAAGACAGAAACACATCAACCTTCAAAACTGAATATGTATAAAATTGCATGCCAGCGTGGGGCATAACATTAGCAAATAAATGAAGGATAGATTTTTAGAATATATCCTGCACATTTCCAAATACTTTTGGTGAAATATAATTTCTAAATGGGAAGTTTTGACTATTGTAAATTGTATCACTAGATGGCAGTAATAGCCAAATGAAATGAAAGAACCACATAAAGAATCTCAGGGTTTTATTTTGAATTCAATTTCTTAATATCAACTCTAAATATAAGTCCTTGGTATAGTTCTGTGTCCAAACCCAGGCCAGACATAAATTATGATAATTTTTCATATCCTGTTAACAGGATGTAAGATACTACAAAAGGCCATTTTCAATGCTTTCTAGAACTTTGGGGGTCCTAATAGAGTCTTCAAACTGTTCCAATTTTGGTGTTTAAAAAACCACAACAACAAAAATACCCAGGACCTAGTGCTCAAAGTGGCTGTTTCTGAGGTATTAACACTGAGAGCCTAAAAGGCAGAAAATGAACAAGTGAATATAAATTATTATAAGCAGGAGGCAGATGGAGTTCCAGAATCTTACTGGGAGACATGCAAATCAAAACACCTAAAATTGTGTCAATTTGTAGGATTTTGAAATTATTTTAGCTGTTCTCAGGCAGCCAAGAAGACACTGAATCTAAACCAACAACCTGATTTGCAACGAATTTGTAATTGTGTAGACTACAGACTGGAGAATTGATAAAACAAATGCTTCATTTCTAGTCTCCCCTAGAGCAGATCCTCTGTGTGCTCAGTCACACACAGCATCTCAATGTTTGTATTATTCACAATGATTCAACACTGACACAGCACCCTTTCTTCCCAGGTTCCGTGCACAATCTAGAACCTGGTGTTCTATAATAGAGTGAGAGAGATGAAATAATATTGCCACTCTCATTTCCATATGTACTTCAATAGCAGTGAAGATAAAGAGTCAGCTTTGGTCTCTCTTGCTCGTATCTGAATTGTGCATTCTTCCCTCAGCAGCAGCTGGAGAGGAACCAGCCAGCCCGAGCACAGGGAGGGAGATCAGCCCTGGAATTTCAGAGAGCAGCTGTTCTGCTGCCTCTGGTGACTGCACCACCAGCAGATAAGGGAGAGCTGTAGAGGAGCCAAGCAGGACAGCGCTGAGATTCAGTCCCAAGTAAACCTGGAGTCAGCAAAAATTCTGGGCTTTCCCCTGGGTTTTCTATTAACAACATACAGAGCTGAGAAAGATTTTTTTTTCCCTTCTCCCCCACACCCCCTTAGAAGAAGTCAGACATATACACACCAGCTAGTTCTGCAGGAAGGTGTTATGCTGACATTAAACTAAATTTCAAATTGTTTTACCGTTTCTGTCCTTTTCAATAAATTTAGTGGGAGGATGCAATTACTGTTTATAATTACATTCATCAGTTTAGTTGTTCTCACTCTGAGAATTTTGTAATCAAACCAGATAGGTCTTTTGTATTTAGTGTCCACGTTTAAAAATCATTATGGATGTTAAGGTCAAAGAACATATGCTTCCTGACATATAGAAAAATCAATTTGGTCCATCTGAGTAGCTGTCCTATTCAAACACTGTAATATTTATTACTCAGAAGAGAGTTTAATTGCATTTTGCTCCAAAACATGTTTTACATTAATGTTATAGTGTGCAAAGTTTTTCTGCTTATTGTAGGATCTTTGAACATTAGGCTCATCTCTAAAACATGCTTGTGTTGTTAGATCTCTGTTTTATGTACATTCACAGATCCAAGCTGAGCTTCTTGAGAAGAGCTGAACTCAGCCAAGGAGCTGGTCTCATAAAAGTTAACAAAACTGAAAGTGCAGCCCAATAAGCTATTGTTGAATGGACTTCTAAAAGCAGGAAGGCATTCTGCCAAGTCCAGGTAAGGAGAATCTACACAGATATTTCTCCCCTCCCCCTACACAACCCAGTGTGTAATTACCAGCCCTGAATCTAGCAGCAGAAAAATAACATTTCAGTTTCAAACTGCAACTTGATTAGTCTTCCAGGGTTAAAATTAAAGCTGTGAGAGCCCAGGAAGATCTGCCAGCTCAGCTAACTCCTGGTTTGTTTGCTTGAAATAGGGTTTTTGCTACTCCTTTTGCAATCATTATGCTGAACTTAATTAAAACAATTAAAAAATAGAACACATTTCAGTTATGCTGAGGTTCCTATAAATTAAAACAGCAAGAGATAAGTGAGAATAAAAAACAGACAAGAGAGAGGATAATTTGCTTTTGAGACTTAAAATGTATATATAAAACTCTTTTTACACAAGAAGCTGGATGTCTGAACCCGAGAACCTGAATGGCAATTATGATTTGTTTTGACATTGCAGCTTACTTTGAGGAAACGATAATTTTGTTCACATTTAAATATTATAAACTTAATATAAACTTGCCATGCATCTGTCACCATAAGGTCTTAAATTATTTTGCTTTTCACCATGACCTTTGTTATAAATGTTGAGAGTTTTACTTAAGGACGAATGGACTGTTTCATGTCTGCTCTAATTTGAGTTACACGTTGCACTATCTGTTGCTTTCCTGCAACAAAGATACAAAGAGTTTAGTATTATTTATTCAATTGTTGAATTCTCCACTGCCATAGAACTCATACTGCAAACAATAAGTAGTAAGATGAAGCCAGTTTGCATTGCCTCTTATGTGGAAATTATTAGTCTGGATGTGTATTATTTCCAAAGCTGTTGAAGAGATTATGTAACGGCCTATTTTCCTGTATATTTTTGCCATCAACTTTGCATGAGTGGCTCAGATCTCAGAAGCAGAAGAGTTTTAGAAGATGAGTGTTCTGAGTTTGGTTGGTTTGCTGACAGAGCAAGGTAAATTGCTCGAGGCAGAACGATGCAGTAATTAATCACTATTGCATTTGGCACCTGATTTAGCATGGATATATCAGGATAATCTTGCATTCTTCCATGTAAAACGACTCTCCTGATGTGTAAACAACTAACATTTTGCACGTTATTGTGCCATGAATGAGTGAAATCCTGGCAACAAAGAAATCAGCACCAAAAATCTTGGAGGTCCTTTCTGTCAGGATTTTGCCACTAGGTGTCATTTTGTTAGTAAAGAACAAATTGATGCTGTGTGGATGCCTTTTGAACTAGAGATAGGGTCAAAGGCAGGGGAGTGCAAAGGAAATTAATGCTTGGGTGTCGCAGTCCTGGAAACTTCTCTGTTTCTGCATTGAAACTTCTGAGTTTAGGCACCCAAATTAGGTGCTTCATATAGTAACTCCTGTTAATTCATGTCATAACTCCTGAAAATTAATTTTGCATGTTTAGCTTTTTCCTGGCCTGATGATTACACACACCACCTATTTGTTATCTATTCTATTTCTTCTCAGAAGAAACAGAAACAGCTGCCTTCTGGACGATGTAAAATGTTCTTTCCTTTTATGGAAAGACCTTCACTTTTTTCTGAGGTTGAAATGCCTTTAAATCTATCTAGCTGAAGGTCAGCCTCTCAGCTCTGGTTCAGCATTCTTGCAGGCTCTTCCTTCCAGCTTTCAAGTTGCTGTCAAGTCCTTTATCGCCCTGTTACCTTGGAATCTGCCTGCTGGGGCTGTACTGTTCTTGCAGCAAATTTGCATGACAACTCTTTTTCCCAGGGACTTTGTAATTTCTTTCGGTACTTTAAGTAAGGCCAAAAATATTGAGAAGCTTTGTGCCAATTTAGTCTTCCCAGGAGAAAGCTTCCTTACTCCCTACAAATATTGGTGACTGGCTGTTCCTGTTTCTCAAATCTCTTTTTGCTGTTATCTTCACTTGGTTTTGGTGCAGCTCATTTTCCTAGCCCAGATTGCAGAAAGAAACCATTGCACTCTCGATGCCAACTTTTGCATTGTCTGTCACCTCACTGAGGAAATTAGGATGAGCAGAACATAAGTCATGGGGGAAATAAAGGAAACTGAAACTTTCAGGTGGGGGAAGGTATGAGTTTGGCCTGAGCTGAGCCTGAGCAAGGGGGAAGAAAGATACTTCCATAAGTGTTAGTTTAATTACTTACATTTAATTTTTCCCAATTGTTGGAAAAGATGAAAGCTTGACAAGAAAGATTCACAGGTATGTATGCTTGGCAGAAAGTTCTTTGAATGTACAACCTGAGAACGGGACAGAGGTGGAAGCAAGTTTTGATATAGAAGAACAAGAGATGTCTAAATTGACAATTGCTGAGCCAGTCATAACTGGACAACTAAGAAAGCAAAGGTTAAGTCGAATTGGAAGGGGGTTTTATGACTAGAGCAAAGGATATGTTGACCACAAACAAAAAAGATGTTTCTACCGAGCAGAAATAGGTTTTAGGAAAAGCAGAAAGATACCATAGGCAAACAAACGTGTTGATGTGGCAAGTAGAAAAGAGGTCTAAGAATTTTCCACAGCAAGAAAACTGAAAAACAACTTTAAGCTTAAACTGTAACATACTGACCCATGTGATTGGATAGTAATGACCATAATACGGTAATGACTGTAGTTATGATAGGCTACGGGTAATAGTTAAGGTATTGTATATGACGCAGATTGGTTGTTATGTATTGAGATGCTCAGAAAAGAAAAATATATAATTCATTGTAACCAGAACTAAAGTGGCTTCAGGCTTGCCTAAAAGCTGCAGCTGGCTGCTGTAGGTGTGGCTCTGCCACCCACCACCCGAGACTGCTGTAGCATCTCCTATACAATAAACGGCATTTGGAAGAGCTGCCTGGATCCCACATCGCTCATCTCAGGCTCTTACACCCAATATTTGAATCAGTCATTGTAAGTTTGTGTTAACTGGTAATAAGTTAACATAAATTCCCTGATTGTTAAGACTGTTTTGCCTATGACTATTTAATTTCTTTAGATCTTGAGTCAAATTCCACAAGGAAATGTGGGTTTATAAATTCTGTTATACTTTGCTTTTGCTGCCTAGTTTGCCTGGGATACCCCAGCAGTCCAGAGCTGGAGACTGCTGGGAACAGCTGTTCCTGGATGCTCATCTGTGAATAATTCCTGTCTGTTTCCATCCTCGGGCTAACCCAAACCTCTGTTCTCTTGCCAAAGTACAGAACTGAGAGTTTCAAATAACTTTATGTGTACCTAGTTGTACTCTAGGAATTGTCTCAGATGACCTTCCATTCTGTAAGTGCATTATGAAATTCTAATCACCAGACAAAGTTTTCTGCCTTGAATCCTAATTCTCCACTGCTTTGCACCTCGGCTATTAATTTGCATATATGCAGAGTGAAATCAGGTGTTAAATGAAACCAAACCAGTTTGGTAACAGATTGCATACCTTCTGAATAGTTGTAAATTATTGTGATGAAATTTAAAGGAATAGGGAATTGAACCTTTTGTGGCAATTTAAAGTGATTTTGTTTGATTGCTTTCACATGATGTGGAAATGATGAAACTTTTTTTCACCTGTCTTTAATAAAGCATCTATGCGTATTATCAGATGAGAGCAGCCAACAATTTAGGACCTGAAATTGTTGTCTTTCTTAAGATATTAAGAACCAACACAGTATTTGTTCTTCAAAGGAAATATTTATATTTAAATAATAGCAGTTCAATATGAGTACCAAAGTTTTTGTGAAAATAGCTTTTTTTCTGAGATAATGACCATTGATTACTGAATGGGAGCAATATTCTATGTCTTCCAAAATTAATATTGACTGTGTTCTGATGAGTAAATCACACTAAATGCTAAATTTTATATCTATTGTTATTAATATAACTTTCAATATTGTTGTAGAAATCAACAGCTATTGAAAAAAGTATTCACAGAATCATGGAAATACTGGTTGGAAAAGATCTTTGAGGGTCAGCTAGTTCAGCCTCAGTGATACACGAAGGGACAAGATTCACCGGCAGAGAGTGAATCTGAGATTTATTCAGAAGTGCTCAGTGTGTTATCTCTACTCCTAAGAGCTTTTTCTTGGTTACAGCTTACAGACATAATCACAGTCCCACCATAAATCTGTCCTCTTGACATTTTCCATTGTTCTCTCCAGAGCCATGGTAAAGGAGCATGAAGATTGTGCAGTTCTGTGCTGATGTAGAAGCAGAAACTCCAGTTCCGTTTCCTGCTGCTGCTGGTGCTCTCTGTTTAACTCTTTCCTTACCCCAGCACCTGTACCCCAACGAGCTTCCTGCTACCAGACTATTGTCAAATCTAAATAGTCAGCAATGGCTTCTCAATGCAAAAAGAAGGCAGATAGAAAGCAAGACTAGGTGCCAAAGATGCTACAAAAACATTGTTAAGGACGAGATCTCTAAAGCCAGGCTTAGATGGACCTAACACTGGGTAAGGACAAAATGAGAGGCCATAATGGATTCTCCCACTACAGCAGTAACAAAAGGAAACTGTAGGTCTGTTGTTGAAAGGGTCCAGTCCTGTATTATGTTATTTTTCATTTGCCTGCAGTTGTCAAAGCAACAGCATAAGCATTCTTTATGGCTAGATTCACAATGCAGGACTGCATTAATGAATCAAAAAGAACTAAGTTATTTTTATCTAATTGTTTTACAATCTGCTTTTAATTTGCAGTATCATGTTTCTGTAGGACCCGAAATGGATTTATAAATTTTCCTTTTCCCTAGTCCTTTTTTGCAACTAATTATATCTCAGGTTATAGTAACGCTCTACATCAGGGAGAAAAAAAATTGCTGTCAGTTATAAATGCTGCGTGTTTAGTTATAAATGTTGTATGTTTTCTGTTGGTTCTAGGCAATAGCTCACAAAACTTCATCTGGTTACAGCCAGCTCGGTGGGACTATGTGCATTTTCATCAGGTAAGGATCTGACCCTCAAAAAAAAAAACCTACAACAAGCCTCGAGTTGCTAAGTGATAATGAATGCATTAACAGATTTTTATTTTGACTTTCAGATATTTTATCGTTTACACAATTAAAACAAAATAGTTCTCCAAAGTACTCAGCATTCAATCTGAATGTTTTATCTACTATTATAGGTCCTTCCTCTTCCTTAAAAGGAAGCTATGCAAACACCCTCTTTAGTATTCAAACCACTTTCTCAGTTTTTTGTCCTAAAAGAAGGTGAAGAAGCAAAATTGTCTTTTTTTAGAGTCTGGAAAGAAAGCCTTTCTTTTTGTCTTTATGCAAGCTGTATTATCATTCCTTTGTTCCTTTGCTCCTGTACTTGGAAATACTTGAATTTTCCAGTGATGGAAACATATTGGCCAATATGTTGAATTATTGTTCAAACAGAACCCCAGTAGATATTTTTCAAATAGCTACAGTTTTTTATTGTTTCCATCGTTAGAGCTCAAGCCTGTGGGAAATGACTTTCAGCAGTTTTTGTGTGCACATTTGCTCTCTCTCTCTGATACACACTGTTAGCCTTAATTAGAGAAAAAAAGCCTGAAAGCTTTGAAAAATAAATTATGGAAACTGAAATGTGCGTCGGACAACAACAATAATAGGCTTTTTAATTGGGGCTGGAGAACCTTTCCTGTGATGGCTGAGAGAATTGGGCTGCTCACCCTGGAGAACACCAGCACCAGGTTTTGCACCTCCACTGCCTGCAGGCAGCCTACAAGAAAGCTGGAGAGGGACCTTTGACAAGAGTGTGTAGTGATAAGAGAAGGGGGAGTAGCTTCAAAGAGAGTAGGTTTAGATTAGATATTAGGAAGCAATTCTCTACGGTGAGCTTGGTGAGATGCTGTTTCAGGTTTCCCAGAGAAGTTGTGGCTGTTCCATCCCTGGGAGTGTTCAGGGCCAGACTGGATGGGCCAAACTGGCTCAGTGGAAGGGGTCCCTGCCCATGGCAGGGGGTTGGAACTAGGCAATCTTTGGGTCAAATCCAACCCAAACTGATCTGTGATTATATCTGTTCTTTATTGATAGATAAGATGTCATGCCTATCTTTTGGGTTTTGTGATGTGACTATTCAATGTTTATGCTATTTATCAAATGCTGTATAAAGTGCCCCATGTTTCCTTTCTCTGTTCTACAGACAATGACTGAATGATCTTAGTTGGTTAGCACTTAATTCTGTGTTCTTTATTTCAGTTTGTGACTGAAATATGAGCATAGTTTCTTATCTGTGCATCATGAAAATCACAGTTCACTTCTAATTTGTCCTAAAAATGGAAGGCCAAAATTATTTGGAACAAAGAAAATCAAAGATGTAATGAACAAATGTCCTGTTGGTATTGCAGGGAGGAAAGAAAATTAACAGGTAGAGCTACCAAGGGTGGATATTACAAGGAAATACCAGTAGAAAAAGCCATCTGAACATCTAAATATGTGGCCCAATACCTGTAACACTAAGCTGCTAGTATTAGTTTAAAGTCTTCAAATGGATAATGGCCCAAATTTAATAAATGCTTGAACTTGCAGGGTGCTACTAAATGAAATATTTTAAAAATTCAAAGCTAAAGTATTAAAAATCTTAGGACCACAGGTGTATTCTTGTTAAAATTCATGCATTTTGCTGTGACTTTCAGTGAAAACAGAATCAAGCATTTTTTTTTCTTCTGGTTAGACTGGTTAAATTAATCCTATCAACACAACCCTCATGCATATCTTGTTCTAAAACTACTTTCAATATGAATAAATGATTAAGGAAAAAAATACACAGATATTTAGAGGGCAAATACATTTGAAAAAGTGTCTTATACCCAGTACAACAAAATCATGGACTCAGTGCAGCAAGTTTTCTGTCTGTCACCTAAAAGGAGTTTGTTAGTTCCAGAATCTGCCATGACTAAGAGCTGTCATTCCTCATCAAGTCTATCTCTGAAGCCCCAAAGCTCAGAAAAGACAAGGTGACTGTCTTGTTAGAAAAGCCCCTGAGGGCGTTTGGGTGACTATCAGACTCTGAAGAGCAGCTTAGTTCTTCTGGACAAGCAGTTTCTTTCAGGCCTGTTTTTCTAGGGGTTAGCATGGATCTCCTTACTGTGGGCTTCACAGCAGATAAAAACATCCTTCCAAGAGTCAATGAGAAATTTTAAATAAAAACATGACAACATAACTTAGAGGAACTCTTGGCAGAACCTGGCTGCTTGATGTAATTTGAGTATTTGAATGAAGATGTCAGTTGGCGCGCAAGCAGAGCAGAAAGTGCTGCCAAGAAAAGGTTTGGACAAACCTCCTGTAGGTAAATTCTGCAGGACATCTTCAGAGTGGGTAATTGTCATACATGAAGGGACAAAACCCACCAGCAGAGAGTGAATCTGAGATTTATTCAGAAGTGCTCAGTGTGTTATCCCTATTCCTAAGAGCTTTTTCTTGGTTACAGCTTACAGACATAATCACAGTCCCACCATAAATCTGTCCTCTTGACATTTTCCATTGTTCTCTCCAGAGCCATGGTAAAGGAGCATGAAGATTGTGCAGTTCTGTGCTGATGTAGAAGCAGAAACTCCATTCTGTCTCAGGTAGAGCTGTCCTGAGACACCCTGCTGCTCTCTGTTTAACTCTTTCCTTACCCCAGCACCTGTACCCCAACAGGTAATCTTTTCAAGTGCATTTAGACCTGGTGAAAAGGAAAGGAAAAAAAACCAATGTGGAAGGATTTTAGCCTACAATAAATTCATATAGGACATTGGGAGAGCAAGAGAAACAATGGAGACACCTTACAAATTTGTATCTGTTGAAGGTAATAGTGGAGGGTTTGAGATCTCTTTTGGTTTGGTTTGTTTTGTGGTGGCTGTGGTGGGTTTTTTTGGTGTGTGTTTTGTTTTTACTGCCTTCTTAAGGAGACAGGGCTTATGTGGCAATGCTGTTCCTGCTTCTCTTCATCTGGTCATTATACCCATAATAACTTCTGAAATTATAGCTATTTTCAAGCAAATTTGGAATATACTTCAGTTCCTATGAGATCTGTGTCGCACACTGGAGATTTATTGAAAATAATGTCACAATGAATGAAAAGCAGGTAGAATATACCTGGTTCTTGGGGTAAGGCTCTTGAGGTGAGTAAAGCTTTGTAGGGGAGTGAAAGATAAAAATTCTTAGGAAGGTTTCATTACTTCCACTGTTTATAAATAAATTTATTTTTCTTTGAAGGTTTTCTTACATTCTGTGCAGCATCTAGGAAAGAAACATGTAAACTTGTAATATCTCATCCTTTAAAGATGATTGCAAAGAGATTATCTTTTAAATACTTGGAAATATAATATTTGGATTATAATCCTTACTGCCATGTTTGAAGATTGAAATTTCTTGAAATAAAACGTTGAGAAATACAAACTGTAGCGAATCATATTATTATTAAAGTCAAAAGGTGCTTGAAATTTTAATCCATTAACTAGTTCTATATTGATTATCATATTTTTATAGCCTTAATACAAGTACACAGAATCCACAGATGTTTGTTGTCTGAAATACAGAATGACAGAACAGCCTATGCAAGAAATTACTTTGAAAGGTCATCTGGTCCAGCCTTTCATAGGAAAGGGAGCAGAGATGAGATTATTTCCAATCTGTCCCAACACATCTAGAAAACCTCCAGTGATGGAGACTCTCCCATGTCTCTGGTGAGGTGGGTTAGTGGCTGATTGTTCTCACTAGCTTAAAATGTGAGATTACTTTCAATTATTAATTATGTGTTTTACATACCAAGAAGATCTTTCAAGGATTAATTTCTTCCCTCTAGTTAAAGAATTATTAGCTAAGTCTAATTATTCCAGTTATTATAAGGTTTAATAAATCTGTTAAATCCACAGAAGTCTGAATTTATGATTCCTTGAACTCAAAGGTATTATAAGAAAAGGAATATATTCCATGAGTTGGAAGGTTTATTGTTTCTTTAGAAAGGCTTGAGGAAAGCACCGAGGATTTGAAATGAAGACATGCAAAATTTGAATTTAAAATAGAGGCAGTATTTGGTAATGCAATTATGTTTACACAGTAGGAATACTTTATTAAAGAGCTATCATAATGACTGTTTCCAGCAAGTGTAGAGTAATTGGCTTGAGTAGCCACTTGATGTCATCCTGGTGCAACAAAATTTGTCTAAAAACCTTTGATTCAAAGAGAATTGTTGTTTTGGTGAACAGTTTCAGTTCTCTGCTATCTTAGCTTTTCTTTTCTTAAAAATTTATTTAGTGTTATTTTTCCTGTCATGCAGAATCTTTTTAAGAAGCTTTATGACAAAATGCTTAGTATCTTCTTTTTTCTTTGACTTTAGATATCTATAAATTTTTCGAGAAAATGTGACTCACTTGTCCCTCATGTAATTAGGTTGCTATGAACAGTTAGGTTGATTTGGCCCGAATACTCTATTGATGTTATCTGAAAAATATGCAGAAAATCCTTCAAGACTCTGAGTGATGGTTTTACCTCCAAGATCATTCAGCTATGTTATGCCACTTCTGTCCTTTTTTTTAAAAACATCAATAACTTTACAAAGGCAGTTATATTTTTGTCCACGAAAAGTTGTTCTTTAATGTTTTGTTCTTGGCATCCATCTTGATATAAAGGGGAAAAAGGTCCCATTTGATCATTGTGCATATTTTTGGTGAGAAGGGGAGAGGACAGAAGAGATAAACTTTAGATAACTTCATAGGATTCAGGACAAAATTTTATATGGACTCTGTCAGAATACATTTTCTCTGACACTTTTACCAGAATAAAATGTCCCTGATCTCTCAGCATCTTTCTCCTTCCAGCCAGGCAGGTACCCTAGATCAGCTAATTTTTTGCTATTTTTAAAATTTCCTCTGTCTTGTTCTTTCCTCTTAACACTTTGTGATCTTCATACTTTGGCTCAGCTCTGTGCCTGCTTGGCCAGCATTTTCCACATACAATTCACTGTATTTTCCCACACTACTCCCCCGGAGTTGTAAAACATGAGCTCTGACAGACTGCCCCTTTGTTCTTGTGACTGTATTTTATTTGCAAGAGTTTACAAGTTTGTGTTGTCATTTGAAACTTCCACACATTCTACAGCCTATTGTGTAATCTAGAAGATTATTTACAGTCTATAGACTGACACAAGAACAACTTGTATTTCAGGTTGGAGGAATGAACAAGTGTGTGTGCCCGAGCTCGCTGGCAATCTGGGAAACCCTCTCTGAGAAACTGTTATCCACTTTCTGTACATGTTTGTGATCCCAGAGCCTGCTCTGGCAGCTGCCTCAGGAAGATAAAGCTGAGACTGAAAGCATCCAGGTAGGTGTAAAGAAGTTGATTAAGGGTACAGTAGAACTTCTATAGGAACAAAGAGCCATTGAAAAGAGCAAGGATAATTCAGTCTGAATAAGGTGAATAATGGGGATTTGATTGAAGTGAGAAGATTAGCAAGAAGTGACTACTGTCTTCCTTTTAGCTCTATCTCAACGTGTGAAGCAAGGAGATAAAGTGCAATTAAAGGCCAAAGGAATTTTTTTTTCTCAGAGTATTCATTCATTGGCACTTGCTATTTCAGGAGGTCGTTGAGGCTAGTCAGGAGCTGATCATAGCAGCTTTTAAGGGTTCACTAACAGCAATTAGTAATTTTTTTTCCTTTGAGTAGTTTTCAAAATGAATAAAACAGATACAGGTTTAAAAGCAAGGACCCTGAGCACAATGGTAAATAAAAAATGGGCAGTATTTGAATTAAAGAAAACACATTCTACTTGAACTTCCACAATTATTTATGGCCACAATAATGTTTTTGGTTGCCAGGGTGAGACAATATGGTTCTTTTCATCCAAGTTTACATATAAACACTCTTCGTTTGCTCTTCTCATTGATAACAATTTGGGTAAGATTCATCTGCTTGAACTTAAACACTTTCAGTGCATATATTTGCAAACATCAACTCTTATGTATGTTTCAGTGAATGGCAACAGGAATCCTTAGGGTATAATTTTTCTTTTACATATATGTCTAAAATAGGTCAGATGAACTATGTTCTATAAGTGATTATTTCTTCCCCTGCTGCATATTACTTCTAATTGAAAAAAAAAAATCAGATAATACTTATATGCAAGTAGCTACAATGTAAACATGAAAATTTAGGTGGAATGAATGTTAATCAATCATGGCTCACAGTTTCTCACAACTGTGAGAAACATAGCTGCAGTCTTGCAAAATGTTAAGAGAGATTATCTACAGACTCTTCTACTTCTTCTTGATGTATCCATTCCATGAATTCTTTTATATTCCCTCCTGAGAAGGTGCTATTATAAAACCATATACTTTTTATTATCCTTGCTGGTGGGTTTTATCAGATATGTATAGAATCATTCCTCTGTTTATATTACAAAGTTTTAAAATGGGACCATTTTTGGCCTGCTAAGATTGTTATACACAAGACTTGGCTTTTTTGTGTTTTTCAGAATTAGGCAATAGTATCTTTAAATGATGTAAAATCTCTTTGGCTTTCCAGTTTCTGCTAATCCACGTGTATTATCTAATGTGGTTCTTATCTAATGATATTCTGTATACCCTAACTGAATTCTATAAAATATACCTCTGCTTCCTCAAACAGTACTTGATATCTCAAGATGTTCATCTGTCAAGCACAAAAGTTAAAATAAAAGGCATGTGTAAACTTAGTTAACTTTAGCATTTAGATGACTTTAAATGGTCAGGATTTATATGTCTGGGATGAATAGAAATTTGAAAATAGATAAGATTTCTTAGTCATAAAAGAGAATGAAAGCAGAGAATGACAATTTGATGGATGAGAAGTAATATATGAGATGTGGTTGATAAATTATCTTCTGATATGTTAATGAATTCCAGATAGAGAAGTTCATAATATGATGACTTATTGAGATTTTAATAAAGTAAATTAAAAATTGAAAGGTGATCTGAATGAAAGAAGCTCCAGGAATCTTTGAAAAAATAATCAGGAATTTGAGCTTTTAAAAAAGTTTTTATAGACATTGACCTTTATGCTCACATATACACATATTTGCATTTTAAATAGATACATCTGAAAAATCTACTAATTCTACACTTCTCCTTATACTTACATGGAAATAACAAATTCTAGGATACTTAGAAATATGCTCTGCATACTTGCACGCACTAAAAAAATCCCTATTTAGTGCCAGATTCTTTTTGACCACACAGAAAATCCTGTAGTTCTGTTTAACAATGATGAGTAAAGATAACACACAGAAAGATGAAAAAGAAAAAAAACCAAAAAACTTAAACAAATATGTATTTATGGTTAAAAGACTTCATTTTAGTAAAGACAAAACCTGTAGGTAGGATTTCTCCAAGAAAAACCAGTTCTGTAGTGCTCTTTTTTTCTGTTTTGCTTTCACAAAAGAAACACAAGAAACTATGTAGGAAAAAACAAAAGAAACTATTGCTGTGGCAGGAAAAAGTAATTGTAGCTGTCAGTTCAGCCTGCTAGTCATTCTAATTAACCGTGTGAAACTTATACAGCCAAGATGTATCTTTAAAATCCAAGAGCAGCCACCATGCCTTTATTTTTTCTGAAAAATGTTCTAAAGTCTCGGCATCTGATTCAGCACATTTGGTTGCTAATGTTCATATTGTCATTTTCTACTATTAAAGCATATTTTATAAAATAAATTTATTTGAGAGATAATTCCTATAATGCAGAATATTTCCAAAATCATCAGTATTGTAATTATGTTAAAGTGAGTTTTTAAACACTGATTAATCTCGAGAGGTAAAAATCATCTGCTCTATCTACAAACAACAACATAATAGATGAGATTGAAAACATTCAGATAATATATTTACATAAAATACATGAGAAACAGTCCCCCACTAAATTTAATCCAGAAAATGTTCTCTTTATACAAGATGTGATTTTTTTTCTTTACTGTTTAAGACATTATTTCTTTTCTCTTTTAAAATTAAGATCTATTTAATATTTGTTGATTCCCCCAGCATCAAAGTAAATCTCCATAATTTTAATATTTTCTACATGAAATTTAGGCACCATTTATGTTCCCCATGTATGACAGGAATGCTTCAAATGCTGACTTTTACTGTGGGGGTTTGAAATTTCCCTCAGTACAGAAATTTTGTTGAGTGTCTGCTTTTGGAATAAATAAATGCAAGACATTTTCTCTCTCCTTTCTCAGACATTCCCAGTAGTGTGGTAGTCTACCCCTCCTTCCCCAATATTGAAAGATATGGATCCATCACATTTGAGAAATTTGGAAGAGGCTTTATTTTCTGTTCTGCTTTGCTTTGTTGTGTGACAGCAGGAGGTCAAACTGATAAACCACCACTGGTACACCAGTGCAGAGAACAGGTTTCTTGTCCCTGGGGAGGTTTTGCCCACAGCAGAGGTGGCACAGTGTGGCTTTTCTGCCTGCACAGTCCAGAAATTTGCTCGGGGAAAGAGTCCTGGTGTCTGCAGCAGTGGGTGCAGAATTCCATACATAAAGGATGCTAATAGTCACACATCAATAGAGGCATTGCCTGCAAAACAAGTGTGTCTTTTCATTTTTATTTAAAATTCTGTATCATCATGTAAAAAAATTGTTCCAGCAAACTCGGCTTTGCTTTTTGCAATGTTTCCCTGGTTAAACATGCATCCAAATTAAGTATTATGGAAGGAAGTCACAGTAAATTAACAGCTGGCTGGTAAGCCTGGAGCTTTAGAGAGAAAACTGCTCCTTCCTCCTTACAAAAAGCTTGGGTGGAAAAATGCAGTTTCTCTTCAGTTATTTGGTTGCAGTGATTGAGGTCAGGGCAAACTGAAATAGATGAGAATTGGATGGAGGAGAGATTAGGATCTATGAGCAAACACTGCTGACTTCCAAAGAATAGAAGGAAATCTCACACTATCATGTTTTACTAAGTGTCAGAGTATAGATATTTGGTTGAGGATAAAGTAAACAATTATAATGAAGTTTTTGCTTCTTAGCTCTTTAAAATAATTGATCTCTCACTTGTTGATGGCTTTATAAATGCAAACTCAAGTAAGAAGATAGGTTGGACCTATCTTCTTAAAGAATAATATGGTTTATTACAAGAAAAAAAAGTAAGGAGCACGTATCTCTGATTGTTATAAACAAAAGAGTTTATTTCCCAGGTAAGAAAAATTTTCTGTTTACAGAGTTTGATCTAAATGTTGTAAATTCCTACCATGACCCAAATTCAGATTAAAGTAGCAGAAGAATCTGACTCTGATTTATGCCATATAGCATAAAAAAAAAATTAGGATCTCATGAGTATGTTATGGCCCCTGTGGTTTACAGCTGTTCACCTGACCACCTTTTGCATTATCTCTCTCTGATACTGCAGATCCAGAAAATTCTCCAACTGATAAAATAGAAATAGGAAGTGTGTGATCAACCTCTCTCACTTTGCCAGCTCCTATGTTTGAAGTTTGAGTGTCAAGTGCTCTTTTTTCCAGCTGTTGGAAAATTGGAACTATATTAGCGTAAGTATCTTGCCTTACTCTTTTTTTAATTACAGCATCTGTTTATGTTTTCTGGCTGTAGAGAGAGAAAAGCATGAGAATATGACACTAGAACACCCTGAAGGCTTCAACAATAGAGGGTTGTATCAAACTGACTAACATAAAGAAACCTATGATTTTTCTTCCAGTCTTGCATTTCTTTGGGACTGGTTTATTTTCCTAAGCTACCTGGGATGGTAAGTGGAGCCAGAATACTACTGAACCTAGTTATTTTCTTGCCTGTTTTTGCATTGTGTCTCACAGGGGTGTGGTTTGGTTCCTGCACTTATTTGAAAGCACAATCTGACTTATTGAGAGTTTGAGAGGAAGATGGCCTGAGTTACCCTTAGCATAATTTATACCCAGCTGTAAGTAAACAAGACTTGCAATTGCTTTCCCTTTATACGACTGAGGCATGTGATCAAAAGGTGAGATTAGCTAAGACAAACCCCTGCAGATTTAATTTTTCGTGGTGGGTTTGGGCAGGAGCTCTGAAGAAGGTGTTGTTCCCCTGGGTGCTGGTGAGGTGCTGTCCCTGAGGCTGCAGGTTGTGTAGGCTCTGTGCAGTTACTGACCAGAGGTTGTGCAAGGACCTGAAGTCAGCTGGTAACTCCATTGCAATGGAAATGAGACCATGCTGTGTTTGAATTCCCTGGTGAGAATCACCATGTATATCTCTGTGAAATGGCAGACAGATTAATTAAATACATGTGGCACGTTGGGCACCTTGCATAAATGATATGTTGCCTGCAGCTGGTTCACTGTGTAATTTTGTGTTATTGTTGCAAGGAGAGATCAGCAGAAGGGAGTGTGACTCCTCACAATGTTTTGCTGGCTGGCTGGCTGCCTGGTAGCCCAAGGTTTAAGATTTTTCATGTTAATATTTAAAATCCCAAGAGGATTGCATCCCAAGTGCATTTTTGAGCTTCTGACGCCTGTATTCCATTTCAGTCTTGATGGCTCGGAGGGAGAGATTTGGGGCCTGAGGGCTTTCTGAAATGAGCCAGCTGAGATTATACAGTATCTTCTCCTCTGGAGTACTGGTTGTGTGGAATTTTTCCCTCCAGAGCTCAAATGTGTGATAATTTTAGTATATTTAAAAATATGTTTTCCACCTAAGATTTGCATGACAATACTATAAGTTGTAATTATTTAACTGTTAGTAGTTATGATCTAAAGTAGCAGACTAAGGAAGAAAGACTGAGAATATCCTAGTCTTATTAGAGTCATCTTTACCTTGGACATTGGTTATGAAATATTATTAATTTGACATTTTCAGCTTACTTTCCAATACTTTTAAGAATCTCTGAGAGACTTTTATGATTGCTTATTTTAAATCATATGACAAATATTTCAGACAAATAAGATTTTTATGCTCTTCATTTGCAAAATGCACAAAGGTCAGCTACTAAGCATGCTGAGACTCTTTTGCTAGAGATATCTTTATTACTCTGTCTGTATTTCAAATGCCTGTCATAACTACTAGAGGAGTAAATCCAAATTCATCCCCAGATGTGGGGCAAGAAAATGACACTTAGTAATAAGAGAGCAAAGGTGACTTGGCTAAGAAGGAGGACTGTTCAGTCAAGGCAGGAGAGATGTAAAAAAGTTTCTAAAACATGACAGGTAGCAGAACCGTGGTAATTTGCAGAAAAAAAATCTAATACCAGCACTTGTTTTAAGGAAAAAAGCTGATGTGAACACTAGGAATGTGATCTATTGGTTAGCAGATGCATGAACAGTTATATTTATTGGCTATCCAGGTGTGTGTTACTCTAATCTGATAGTGAAAACATTATAAAAGCTGTATACACTTTTAATAAATATTTTCTAGTTATACCATGCCTGGGGACCGTGCATCATTCCTACACCACAAATGGCTCCCTGAACAGGGACACACAAGCTCCTAGGCCACCCTGGACCTCCAGCATATCCTGACTCTACCAATGGTGGCCTTCAGGGATTGCCAAGGACGGCCTTTCATCGCTGCCTAAGGAACAGGTTAGCCTTGCAAGCGGTCGGGAAAAGTTCCCCATAAAAATGGGCAATAATATCAGTAAACTGGAAACCCTCCATAAAGACTGTTTACTGCATATTACAAAGGAACAAGGGTATAAAATACAAGAAAGAAAGCTTATACAGCTCCTTATATGGGTGAAAACTTACTGTCCTTGGTATCCCCCCGATGGCTCCTATGACCTCAATCACTGGAAGCGAGTGGGGGAGTCTCTAAAGTCTCACCAATTAGACAGTCACGAGGTTAATCCTGATGAATTCATTACCTGGCTGATTGTTTATTCTGCACTACAAGCTTTTCGCGATTCAGAAGAAATATTACACCCAGCTGTAAATTTGTCTGCAGACACTTCCCATGCACTCACAGCACCACTGTCACGTCCTGATTCAGTTGTTTTGCAAGTGGAGGAGGGAATTAATGGGGAGGAACCGGAGGGCGATCTTGTGAATCTAAGAGCTATTGATCTAAGACAGGAATGTGATTTATATCCTGCTATAAAGCCACAGCCACTGAAAGCTATGGCTGCATCACCATCTACTGACACAAAGGTGCTAAAACAGCAGTCATGTCTCCCACCCTATGACATGTCTCCCTTAAGGCATGTGACTGGTAATGAACTTTCGCTGTCCCCTGAGCCAAAAAGCTTTTTAGACACCTGCCGAAGACAAGCATTAGATCAAGGGGATGTTGAACTGCTCCATGCTATGCCCACAGTCTATCAAGGCAATCAGCCTCATCATGAGCAAATTTCTTACGAAATGGTTAAGGAATTAAGAAAATCTGTGAAAGAAAATGGTCTGCAGTCTTCCTATACGATGAGACTTGTAGAAGCTATAGCAAAAAACTATGTTATGTTACCTGCTGACTGGAAAGCTTTATTTAAATTGATTATGACAGCTAGACAATATTCAATATGGTGTGCAGAGTATGAAGAGTTATGTGAAAATCAAGCCCGGGCTAACATGGACACTGGTAATGCTGGAATAACAAAGGATCATTTGGCAGGGACTGGAGCTCAGACAGCCATAAGAGATCAGTTAAGAATGCCCCCAGAGACATATAACCAAGTGAGGGGGCTGGCTATAAGAGCTCTGAAAAGAGTGCCAGACATTAACAGAACTGAACCTGGCTTCTCCACCATAAGGCAAGGACCCCAAGAACCCTACATTAATTTTATCGATCGCTTGCAAACAGCTGTGACCAGGCAAATTGATTTACCAGCTGCAGCAGAAGTTTTATTGAAATCCTTAGCCTATGAAAATGCTAATACTGACTGTCGCAAAGCACTTGATCAAATAAAAACCAAACCTGGTACTTCCTTAACTGACTTTATCAAAACTTGTGCACATATTGGTACAGAACAATACAGAGCAGACTTACTAGCAACTGCCTTAGCTCAACAGCTACAAGTGGCTCGTGCAGCAATTAAATGCTTTGGCTGTGGAGAGGAAGGTCATGTGAAAAAGCAGTGTGCAAAGAATAAGCAAGGAAAGAAAAAACCTAGTAAACTGTGTTTCAGATGCAAGAAGGGTTACCACTGGAGTAATGAATGCCATTCTAAGTATGACAAAGATGGCAAACCTCTGCCACAACGGCAAAAATTGAAGGGCGGAGCAAAATCTGGTGCCACACAACAAAACAGGATCCAGGCACAGCAAACCCACACAGCTCAAGTTACATCAGGAGAACCCCAGGCAGCGCCAGCTTGGACTTGGCAGTTTCCACCACAACTACAATAAATAACACATCAGTTCACCTTACACCTACTGGCTTAAATGGACCCCTTTCTTTTAAATGCCGTGTGTTGCTGCTCTGGAAATCATCATCATCTAAAAGCTGACTTTTTATTTTACTAGGAATCATCAACTCTGATTCTAGGGGTGAAATAAAAATCATAGTTTGGACTCCTAACCCATTTTGTACTTTCCCAGCAGGATCATGCATTGCTCAGCTGATACCACTCCCTCTACTGCCAGACATGCAATCGATACCATCTGTCAATGCTGACCAGGGCACTGGAGGTTTTGGGAGTACCAGTACTCCCAACATTTTTTGGTCCAAGCTCATTTCAGTAGAACAACCTTTTCTAACCTGTGTAATAGATGGCAAGTATTTTACAGGATTAACTGATACTGGAGCAGACATAACCATCATCAGCAAACGTGAATGGCCACGTGATTGGCTCTTAACAGCCCCAGCAGCGATCATCGCAGTAATTGGAGGCCAGCACATGCCACAGCAGTCAGCTAAAGAACTCATGATGTAGGGCCAGAAGGGAACAAGCACCTCTCAAACTGTATGTAATTTCTATTCTATGTAGACTGTGGGGAAGAGATCTGTGATCACAGTGGAACTGACACAACAAATCTTTAAAAGTGGTCACTGATGAGCAGGTGAGACTTAAATGCCCATGGAATGGATTGACCAGTGGCTGCAGCAAGCACAAAAACTGGTCACAGAACAATTGGATATGGGAAATATAGTTCCTTCCACTAGACCATGGAACACCCTAGTATTTGTGACTCCAAAAAAGACTGGCAAATGGAGAGTCTTACAAGATCTGAGAGCTATCAATGCAGTAATATGATGGGTGCACAGCAACCCAGAATACCTAATCCAGCAATGATCCCTGAAACTTGGGAATTGTTAATTACCAACTTAGAAGATGTTTTTTTTCACAATTGCATTATACCCTGATGATGCACCTCATTTTGCTTTTTCATTACCATCCTCGAACAACAGTGAACCCATGCAAAGCTATCACTGGGCTGTGTTACTGCAAAGGATGAAAAAGTCCTACAATATGCCAGCTTGTGGCCACAAGTGCTTTACAAGCAGTGCAGCAGCAGTTTTCAATGGTTCTATTGTGTCATTATATGGATGATATACTGCTAGCAGCAGATGACTCTTTTGTATTGCAAAACTGTTTTGTCTTTTTGGGTCTTTCTCTTGACAAATCTGGTCTTTGTATTGCAGCAGACAAAGTTCAAACTGTCCCACCTTGGAAATACCTAGGGTTTCTATTATTAGAACAGAAAATTTTTCCTTAGTCCATTGTGCTGCCAACCTCTATTAAAACAGTACATGATTTGCAAAAATATATTAGGAACTACTGATTAACTCAGACCTACTCTTGGTATCTCCACTGAGGAATTGTCAACCTTATTTGATTTACTTAAGGGAGACACAGATTTACAATCTCCTTGTGAACTCAGTCCAGAAGCCCGTGAAACATTGCAAATTGTGAGAGATAAAATTCAGACATCCTTTGTATCCAAACAACAAGCAGAGTTACCACTGAGGCTTTTTGTTATCATAGCTGAATTCCAACCATATGCATTAATAGCACAGTGATGTGATGATAACAATTGTGGATGGTAGAGTGGATATTTTTACCCCACACATTTTCAAAAACAGCAACCACATTACCTGATGTGATTGTTAGACTTGTTAACAGAGGACAAAAATTTTACCAAACCCTATGTGGGTTTTTTTCCCCCTTCTTATATCCACATTCCTTTGCCTGCAGATGATTTTCAGGATATGTTCCAGGAATCATTATCTTTACAGGCTGCTATGACAGACTTTTTGGGAAAGATTGTTAATTCTTTGCCAAAAAGTAAAGTTTTGCAATGCTTAAAAGATCTTTCTCTACAGCCACATTTTCTAACATTGTCACAACTCCTGCCTGGAGCAAAGACAGTCTTCATCAATGGCTCTGGAAAAGCAGTTGTTGCCTGGAAAAATTCCACAGGGGACTGGGAAAACTCTGTGATTTTTCAGCCGGGGTTGACAGAGCTAAGAGAATTAGCAGCCACTGTAGAGGCTTTTCAGTTGTTTCAAAATGAGCCTTTCTACTTAATATCAGATTCCTTGTATGTAGTTGGCATTTTAAACCATGTTGAACATTCCTTTCCAAAACAAGTGGACAACAAGAATTTGTTATCTACTCTGTATGATTATGTCCGATGCCATCTCACTGTTTTTCTGTTATGCATCTTAGGTCTCACTCATCTTTGCCTGGACCTTTGCTGGAAGGCAATGCAGTCACAGACACTCTAATGACAATGGCAACAGTTCCAAATCAAATTACAGAGGAAAAGTTGTCGCAAGAGTTCTATAATCAGAATGCAAAAGCTTTGAGTAAACAATTTAATCATACTTTTTCTCAAAAAACAGACAAATGGTTCATTCTCTGATTGTGCATGCTTAACACCTTTACTTACCACAGTAGGTAAAAATTCAAGAGGATTATGTGTCAATAAAGTCTGGCAGAGGGGTGTTACACCCATTTTCTCTTTTGATACCTTGAAATATGTGCATGTGTCAGTTGACACATATTGCAAATTTTTTGTTGTCTCTGCTCATAAAGGGGAAAAGGGAAGAGATGTCATTAAGCACATGCCATGAGCTATTGCTACCTTAGGAGTTCCTGAGGTAGTGAAAACTGACAATGGTTCAGCATATGTCTCACAATCAATGAAAACCTTTTTTCACTCTTGGGGTGCACATCACTGAACTGGCATACCCCTCAAGAGGTCAAACTGTTGTGGAATGCACACATGCCCTTTGAAAGAATATGCTTCTTAAACAAAAAAGAGGGTATCCCCTTGGTGTAGCACCTCAGGAACAATTGGAGAAAACAACATTTGTTTTAAATTTTTAAAATATTTCCAGATTTGATAACAAAACAGCAAGTGAAAGAAGGTTTTCCCATGATACTTTTACAGATTTTCAACCACCTGTCTATTATAAAGATTTGCAGAGTGGACAATGGCTAGGCCCTCTGCCTTTGTTAACATGGGGGTATGGATATGGCTGTGCTTCTCTATCCACAGAACCTTATTGGTTACCTGCAAAGAACATCAAACCTGCTGCAGAAGGAATGATGGCTTGAAGGCATCACTATTTTAGTTTGGTAATCAGTTACAATGGGTTTAGGCACAACATATGCAGCCTTTTTTGTCATTCTCAGGGGATTCTCGAGGATTGTGAATGAAACATGGGTCCCACAACCAAAGACCAATGTTTGGCTCACATTGGCCAAAGCAATTAATCAATCTACACTTTGAATTGGATCACTAGGAGTGGTCACGGATATCCAAATACATCTGGTCAGCATTCCTTTAATGAAGGATGAATGGAACAAGTTATGCAATCAGAGAGTTACACCTGATTGTACAACTCCAGGTAAGCATAGGTCATCATGGTGGTGTTTGGGAACATGGCAACCTAACGCTGGCCAGTCTGTGGGGTGGTGTCTGGGCAATGTTAATACAGGCATGAGAAAAGTAAGTAACTTCCTTACTCTCTCAATTCATCCTCAAGAACTGGATGTACTAGGCTCTATAAAACTCCTGTGTGTTTTTGTCTTAATTATGCTAACAATCCAAGCACGGAAAACACAGGAGTTGATATAAGTGGCACTGGCATTTACCATTATGCCTCTGCCTGGTGCAATCTTACTACTCCTTCACAAGGCACATCAGGGACCAATGCAATAAGCCTGCCTGATAGCATATTTTTAATATGTGGCAACAGAGCATGGCAAGGCATTCCAGTAAAGCAGTGGAAGGTCCATGTACTTTTGGTCATTTAACCATGTTTCATCCCAGTCTCAAAGCACTAACTAACTGGACACTACGACGTAGGTGAAATAAACATGATGCCAAGTCATCTGGCCCTTCTTAACTCTGAGGTTGAATTCTGGAATCCTGCAAAGAGAGTTTTTAGTTCTTTAGTTGCTTCTGTTGATACTGCATATGCCTTGAGCAAAATTAATAAGCTAGGCCGTTGGCTTGTGAAGGGAAGTAATGCCACCAGTAATGCCTTTTTAAACAGGATTGTTAACAGATGCTAACTCTGTACATCATGCAACATGGCAAAATAGAGCAACTGTAGATTTTTATTGTTAGCCCAGGGACACCAATATGAAAACTTCGATGGAATGTCCTGCATGACCCTGAGTGACCACTCTGAATCCATTCACAAAAGCATCCTGGAACTGAAGAAACTGTCTGGAGAACTGCAACAAAACCAGGGATGGGATCCTTTCAGCCTGTTCTCCTGGCTGGGAAGTTTCAATTTTGGGCCTTGGGTTAAACACATAGTTGGTTTAGCTGTAATGGGACTTAACAGCACTTTTGATGATTATGTTATGTTTGCCATGTGTCTTTTCTTGTATTCAACAGCTTATCAGTCAGAGCATAAAGCAGTTAATGCTTATGCAGACACACACTGTATTCACTTCACAATGCTTGTAAATAAAAGGAAGGGAGGTGTGGGGCAAGAAAACAAAGAATGCTTAGCAATAAGAGAACAAAGTCTGCTTGGATAAGGAGAATAAGTACGATTCAGTCAAAGCAGGAGAGATGTAACAAAGTTTCTATAATATAACAGGTAGCAGAACCAAAGTAGTTTGCAGAAAAAATTCTTATACAAGCACTTGTTTTAAGGAAAAAAAGCTGATGTGGATATTAGGAGCTTAATAACTTACATTATTGGTTAGCAGGTGCATGAACACTTATACTACTGGCTATCCAGGAGCGCGTTACTCTAATCTGATAGTGAAAATATTAAAAGCTATGTACACTTTTACTAAATGCTATACCACAAGTGGGGACTGTGCATCAATCATATGCCACACCCACATCCAGTGAAATTCTGACAGGTTTAGTTAACTTAAGCACAATATAACTGTACCTGAACTCCTACTGAAGACACAGGTAGGGCAAATTAAAGATCGGAATACAGGCACATCCAAGTAAAGGGTCCAGATCTGCAACTTCAGCTCAGGTGTTGTGTCTGTAACAGGTTTTTTTTCCGGCCAAAGGCACAGAATCAGGCCTTGGTTTTGTTTTATTTGTTTTGTTTATTTTGATCTTCCTATCGATAAGGTAATGGAAAAGCTAAAACATCTATTCAGACTTCTCTATTGCTCTTACTTTTGGCATTGTATTACACTATATATAAATTGGTTACCTATAGTCTTATAAAACGTTTCAAGCAATAGTTCATTTAAGGCAATAATGTAAAGTTTGACAGTTGTTCTTGCCCATCTTATTATCACTAAAAAAGCACTGCTGCACTGTATTTCTTGATATTTGAAGATATCTAAATGGCCATCAGTGATAAGAAATAGTAACTGAACACAACTTTGAATCAACTGCGATAAAAATATTTTAGTAATTCAAATAAAACACTTTCTAAAGTAAAACAAAATTGTTTTAAATAATTTCTGTTATCATTAGCATTGAAATTACTATACTTATTTTAAGAACTGGTGGCTTAATCAGCATTGAAGGCATGTTGCAAAGTGTTAGAATATATTCTGCCATTTGGCTCAGCTTTAGGCAATTATACATGTAAATATAATTACTATGGGATTTTTTTAAAACATATTAGTCTCAAGTTTGTGATGAATGAATCTGCAACATGTTTTCTTAACACCTTTTTGAAGTGAATTAATCCAATATTAATTTATTTTAGATGTGCCAGAAGCATCATCCTATTAGTAATAAGTTGAAATAGACAGCAGGAAATGCAGGTCCCTTCCTAGCATTGCCAGAATGTATCTCTGTGTGCATCCAGCAATCTGGGTGATATGTTGACAGAATGAGGCCAGCGATGCAAATAAAGGAATTCTCCCCCCTCCTCTCCTTGCAGTTTATTGCTTGTCATTGACTAACTCACTGACTAGAATTTCTACAGAAAAATTGAACTAGTAGAGAAGCAGCTTCTGTATTAGCATGACTATCAAGTATTTAATTTGTGTATTAGGTGATAAGAGTATTTAGGTTTCCAAAATTGCAGCTATTTAATTTGGTTTATCAGCTGCCTAAGACTGAAGTAGGATTGTCTAGGTATATAAATTTCAGGCTGGATTCTTAACACAAATTAGAGTAGTTTTACTGCAGTTGCTGTAGCAGACTGTCATCAGTGTCACTTTACATTAGTGGAACACATGAATCCAAATGCTTCTGTTAAATACCAAATAAATACTTCTTTTTTAAAATGGAAGGTGATTTTTTTAAACTATCCTCCCAAAATATCTAAAATTATGCATGCTAGATGTGTTAGGATTTGTTATTTTGTCTTAATAGCTTGCAATTTTTTAATCTGATTCCCTGACATACTAACAAGAGCAGAGAGACAACATATATTTATTTTTGCAAACCATAGGGTATGTCTCAGCAATTACTGTTTTCAGATCAGGAAAGCTCAATTTAAGATCAAAACTATTTATTCGATAAAAGAGAAAAGCCAGAATTCATTAATAAATGAAAAAGTGCCCCAACAAAAACAACAAAATCAAACACAGAATTTATAGATAGAGAAATTCAAAAATAGCAGAAGGAACCTGCATTTATGTGAAATAAATATTCTGGGTTTTAGCATTAAAGTGAGGTAACATAATCCTATTCCCTTTGATCATAATACACAGATGATCAGGATAGGGAGTCATACAAGCATATACAACTGTACCCAATTCTTATTTGATAAAAAGGAATCATGGACTAAGGACTCAAAGAAGACAGATAACAAGCTTCTGCATTTTCTGGCTCATTGTATCCAGTAGATACAGAAAGCCAGATTAGTATCTTTTATTCATATTTACTTGAGTGGCTTTATTTATCTAGCATACTTACCATCTGTGAAAACCAGTGCTTTGCACAAAAATAATGGAGAACCTAGTTGAAAAAAGAAAAAAAAAGCGGCTTCCAAATTTAGTTTGCTGTTACCAATGAAATACATACTGCAATTTGGCAAAAATCTGTCTTGTGGGTGATTTGAGGGGTAAAAAGGCACCTGATCACTTATTTCCCACACACAGGCACTCTACCAACCAGAAAAAGATTTTTCTCAGATTGAAACCTTTGTTTGATGGGAGGGGGAAACCACTCTTCCCAAGCCCTCAAAAACTGTTGCAAGCAGACATTTGACTGCTGAAGCAGCACTGCTTTCTCCAGTCTGGGGCACAAGCTCACCTGCTCATGATTCAGCAGGTTGTCTATTTTAAGTGACCATAGTTATATTTTGTAGGCCATTTTTTCTCACTCGTCTGGAAGTGTAAGGCTTGGCTGTCCCCATGCCTAATCTTTGTATATTTAATGCAAGTGATGCATATTTTGAACTGCACCCATATAAAATTGAAATCAGCTGGCAAAAAAAGGTATTTCCTATGAAAACATATTTTCAAGGGAGAGATGAGAGGGGCGGTGTAAGGCATAAAAGAACTAAACGAGAAGTTGATGGTGTTGTAATGCTGCTAAAGATGTAGTAACTTTTGAAAGGTAATACCTTATTTAGGACACTGAAACCAAAGTATTTTTTAGTTCTTGGATGCATTTAAATGTTGTATTTGATTTCTAATGTCCCATATTGTTGCTAGTATATTCCTAGAGTCCCAGACTTTCTCACTGATATTTCTTGCAGCAGCTCTTCACAGCACTCTGACTCCTTCTTCTGCGGTGTTGCTGCTTCTTAGTCAAAGCTCTTTCTGGGCTTTCCCTGACTGGCCAACCCAGCCCCCTTTTACCACAGTTACCTTTACTAGCCACAGCTGGGCCCAATTAAGAACATTGCAGCTGCAGCCCATCAAGAACAACCTGGGCTTATCAGGGCTTGGCTCATATACAGATGTTCAGTACAGACATTTTGCTAGGACTCCTACTATATTTGAATTTTAAAATTCCATATTTTTTATAAAAAAGTGTAGAGGAGGATTTTACACTCACACACACACAGAGGCAATTAAAATAAACTAAAACATAGAGAAAGTTTTTTTTACAAGTATGAAAGGCAGTCGGCTTCAACTGTATTCTGGTGTGCTTCCTGTGCATCATGACTGGGGGCCCCACTTATATGATCCACTTGCTGGTTTTTTCCCAGCCATGTGTTTTATTCATTGTGTCATATGTACACCTGACAAAGAACTTCAATCATATAAACACTGGTTGTCGGGCAAACACATATAGATAGCTCATATATAACTGTTACCTCTGGCTTGGTATGCCTTCAGCAGCATCACTTCAGTGCCCAGCTGTAGCTTGTGCCTGTTTTTGTTTTAGACTCAGTGTATTTTGTAAGCTGTGTATGATTCGCATGTGTAACTACAGCATATTCTGTTTGTGAGCCCTCAATCTTTCTTCACTTGAGGCAGCACGGCCCTCCCACAGTTTGCAGAGTTCCATCTGCATCACTTGTCTTAAATTGTAGATTTGTATCATGGCAGAGTACAGAAAAGGTATCCTCAATCTTCTCATGACAGCTGCACAGCATTTTTCTAGGCTGGCAGTCATTGTCAAATCAACAACAAACCTGAGGCATCTAGTGCTGCTGACTTTCCATTAGGGATTTTAAAATGCCCAACATTTAGTGAGGACAGTTATTACTTCCCATCCAATTTGCCAGGGTATCACCGCAGAATTTCACCCAAGGATAAGCATAATATACTCAATCTGTCCTACAGCACTGTAGGACTCTCTGATAAGGGGAAATACAGTGTTTTAAAAATATTTATGTAATATTTATGTATATTTATGTATATTCGTAATAGCCTAATGAGCACAAAATTCATTCAGACGTGTAGAAGACGTAGCTAAATCACTGAAACAGCATCTTAGACCTGTGTATTGTCTTACCAGGTCAGTCATAGTTTTCATTTGTTACTGTGCCATATTGGGTTAACAGATATTTCACAGAAGGCCTTCAGCTCCAGTTTTATCCTGTTCTAGTTGCCCTTATTTTTTCCTATTGCAAGTTTGGTTGGTACATCCCTAACAAAGTTCATGATGGTAAAAAAGAAAACCTTATCCAGTCTGAGTAGCAAAGGGAATGGCTCCTTAATTACCTGTGCTTCCCTTTAATTACTGCCACTAGATTTAAATCTAAAAGGCAGTGCTTTAGAGTGACAATGTGTTTAGTCTAACATTCATCAGAATAAGAAAAATTGGAACATAGCTGTATTATGTAATGAAGAGAGAGAGAAAATACTGAGACTGTTTAGCTATTTTCTGTCTCTAGAACTGCTTTTTACTGAGAACTGTAGCAAACTGAAGTAATAGTAATTCTGGTATAACTCTCTACTTTTATTGAAGGGTGACTCAAGCCACCTTTTTATCTCAGAGGAAACAATATAATACTAGAGAAATGGCCTTTGAGAGAAAAACTGTACCCTGGTTGAGAGTTTACATGAAGGTATTTTTTTAAGCACTTAGTGAGAGATTTTTGTAATGGCACTGAAAGAATACACAATGTGAAAGTGCAAAACTATACTGAATCAGAAAACAGACATCCCAGTACTTGTTACATGGGCTAATACGGGAGAGTCTGCACTTTTCATCACATCTGTTTTCACAGAATACTATTATTTTTATCAGTCTGTTTTAATGTGTTGTATTTCCCCTAAGCAGCAGATTCACCTTCAAGGACTAATTTATACATTCCAGTTCTGTTAGTGTCTTGGTTTCCAAAATGTTTTCAGGAATTGTGATAAGCTCAAGTCACTGTTAATTAACCTTAAAGGCAAGACAATACAATTCTTCTGTAATCACAGAATGATACTACACAGTCTGTTTAGCCAGCATTGGTTCTAACTTTTAAATTAGTTTTAGAAAATAGCAAAACAATTTATAAAGTCACATTGAAACTTGAAATAATCTAAGTGGAAACTATTTGGCCAGTAACTAAATATTGTTCATTAACTGCTGGCAATGATTAATGTGCTAGATAAATTATTACTGATTTTATTTCCAATGTGTCTACAGACTTATGACAAAATACAAGCTTTTGAAAGAAATTAAAACCGAATTCACAAGTACAGAAAATAATAATCTACAATAATATAATACTTTAATAATTATGAGAAAGGTTATTCTGCAATTCTTACTATGAATCAAAGTTTTAGGGGGTAAGTCTCTCTTTTAAACTCCTTATGTGGATAAGCTTCCCTACAGTAGTCAATCTGATTGGTTTCCAATAGATAATCTTTATAGGAGTATCAGTTTTGTATCAAGAGGATAGTAAAGGAGCTGATGTGGAGCAGAATGCAATAATATGTGTGCCCTCTGTAAAGTTCTCCACGATAAAAAATGTCTCTGCTTTAACAGGTATCCTTTAAGAGGGACTCCAAATGCTAGGCTTTCAAGGCTAAGTTGTGAAAGACCAGAAGCCAGGCTCCAAGGCTTTTGAGCACCTGGATACAGGGGATACAATGGAAAAATCCAACCCTTTTCCTGGTAATAGAATGGGTTAGAGGGAAATGCAGAAACTTCCTAATTTCTTCCTCAATAGTTAACTAGTAGGAGTTTTGGGGGTAAAATCCTAGCTTTTAAGTTTCCCAGTAATTTCCTTTATATACTATAGATAATATATAGATAATATATTAGACTCATCTAGACATTAGGTGTGGGCTGCTTGTTGTGGCTAAACTGATCCAGTTACAGCTGCTTGATATGGTTAATTCTCTATAATATTAGATCTATGAAACTGTAACTTGGCATTTTTACTAAAAAAGGAAAGGAACGGCATTTAAAGGGAAAGCTTAGTATTTCTGGAATGTAAAACCACATCAAAAGCTGGTCAAACCACCATCAATTCTGCAGTAGTCTTGCACAAGTAATTATTCCATCTGTTCCAGATGCTCCCAAAGACCTTTGAAAAAACTGCATGATTTCTTCAAGTGACCTTCCCACATGAAATTTACTTTTGCAAACAACACTTGAGTATCAGATAATGAGATGATAATTTCTTTTAGAGAAAAGTAACTTCTGGTTTACTATCAATTGTCAATGTAAATTCATTAGATATATGTAATTTCTTAAATTGAGAACTGTCTTGTTAATAACATCTGCATACTGATTGTAAGCCTTCAGGTCTTCCCAAAAATGACTACTTTTGAATTCCAAGTTTCAAAACCAGTACTTTTTAATTTACTGTTACTCAAGTATGGCTCAGTGGATTGTATATTAAATTGATCTCATTCCCTTCCTAAGCATGAGTGGAAGGAGGGTTTTCTTAAAGATGGAAAAGGTCAGGACAACATTAAAGAATATTTTTCAGGCCACAAATGAGAAACTGATTGAAAGTTTGCAATGTAAAAATGCAGTCTAACATCTGTTTTGCAGAGGTTGTGGTGCATGTTTTTTGACCATTTACCAAAACAAAATTTTTGGTGAGAATCCTGGTTTACATAAAACCACACCAAACCAATCCAACCACTCATCCAGATTATATTCATATATTTATTAATACTTTGTATACTTCTCGTGATATTAGTAAACTCTAAAATAATATTAAATTCATTCCATCAACTCTGTTCTTCCCCAAAATGCTGAACAGGAATGAGGAGTGATAACAAATCAAACAGATATATGCATCACTAATCCATACAGCTCAGCTCTCCTTGAAATGTAAATTCCAGAAAGGGACTTGCATTTTCAAAGATTCATACAGCTTCTGCTAACTGGTGCTCCTGCATTCAGCTCATTTAAAGATTAGCTGTAAACTTCAGAGAAGAAAGAGAAAGACTTGATGCCTGCAAGCATAAATATAAAAAGACATTAGAATTTTCTCCCTTCCATTTTCTTGGAAGACTATGGAATTTAATGTGGCATAGAGATGTATGAGTTTTCCAATTACTAGCATCTACCTGAAACTCTCATTAAAGTATACATTGCTTTCAAATTTGCTTCTTGTAAGAAAAAAATTAAAAAGGAAAAATAGATTTTCAGAATGTATAAGAAAGAGAAAGTAATATATTTTTGTCCGATATAAGCTGAACTTATGTTGCTCCCTTTGATAATGTATTTCTGAAATTGGAAGGAGTTTTGTTTATCACTGAGATTGCATTGGTCAGAAAGAACCAGCCATGCTAGACAATACTGGGAATCTGGATTTGGGTGTTCTGTTATCAGACTAAAGTGCTGTGCCCACAAAATAGAAAGAGCCATTCTGATACAGAATCACACTGTAAATTCAGAGTTCAGACATTTTCTGGTCTAGCTTTTTACTTGACAAAAGACAAAGAAGAGACTGTTAGACTGCACAGCTGTAGTCATTACAATTTGCCTATGCAATGTCCTTGTAGAGATGGTAGAAGACCAGCAGAAACATTCTGTACCTTGACTAATTTGAAACAAATATTTTTGTATTTCCACAGATTCTTTTTTGACATTGTATTTCTTAGTGCCTACATCAACATTAATGATTAAGAAGCCACAATCTCAGAAATGTGGAAGTAAAAGGCAATTTGCACCATCTGTAGAAATCAGGGATGTAGTAAATATACTTCAGAAAGGTAATTTCAGAGATTAATTATATGTTAATGAAAATAATTTGCTCTCATACATACAGCATATTTTCTCTCATATATACAAATACAAGTAGCAGAACAGCTAAAGAATAAGATTCATTATATTCTTTCTAACAGTTTACATTTTTTGAAAGAATATTTGGTAAAAGATATTTCTACATAATCTGAGTCTGATTCTATCCAGCTTCAGAGGAATACTTCTACCTGCTTAAGTAGCCCACTCATAAAGTATTAAAAGCCTAAAAATCAGCCCTGCAATACATACCTCTTAGCCTGGAAAATGGAAGAATCCCACGGTAGGAACTCCTTTAGGCTGAGCGGTGACTTAGCAGCGACCTTCTTCCTTAGGTAGAAGAACACAGATGCAGGACCTTTGTTGGGTTTGATGCTCAGAGTGTATTTTCTTCTTTGGTATTGATATGTAATAAATTGTTAATGTGAAAAAGCAGAAAAATCAGCACAATGGTGTTAAAAAATATTGAAAATAAAATCCTGATGCAGGGCTAGAAATGGTTGTGGTTCTTACATATAACCTGAGTATGTCTTACTGAACTCTGTGTCTGAGATATGTAACACAACAAGAGGTTTTTCTAATGTTGAGACTATCCCATGATTTTGCATCAGAAATGGCAAAATAAAACTACACCATGCTTCAGGGGGCAAGCAATTTTTTTTTTTAACAAGAACCGTTGTGCTAATAGAGGTATAGAATCCAAAGTCAGGAGAACAATAGAATAATTAGTCAGAGAGTACAAACATAATTCATATGGTAGTACTAAGAGCCTTTCCATTCAAGAGCAAAGTGATAAAATTTATGCAATCAAATATTTGTACAGTCACTCATTAATCGTTAAAATTTTTTGGCATTGATTTTTATTTTAGTGTATAGAATGTTAGTGTTCCTGGGATATTTTAATTTCTTTACATTCAGAACCCTCACTTTAACCTTCTTAAAACAGTTTATATTTTTACTTTGGAGATTTTTTGAAAACACAAGATAGTAAGAGTGTGATTTAATACACATGTTATACAGACAGGTAGCTTCTAGCTCACCTATTCAAAATTACAGGTGAAATAGATTCCTTCTATTATTAATTAAGTACTTCAGCATATTAAAGATGATGATTTATTTATTGGAGCTACTATGTATGCCCCTATTTTAACATACAATTTAAACTTATTTTATGAAAATTCTATAAATCAACACCACTATCATGTGGGATATAAAAAATACAACAAAAAATACAGAACAGTTAGAATAATACTATTTCCAATATTTACATTCTTTTACAGTTAGATGCATTTTCCAAAACAGCAGAAATCTTTTAGAGATACAACACTGCTAAGTTTGCTGAAGTTAATGTATTTGCATGTGAGAGAAAGAAGATCAGAATATGACTCCCAATAATCATACAAATACATAAAACTTATTTTTCCCAACATAAAGAGTACCTCTTCAATGAGTAACAGATGTGTTGTTCCAGTGAAGCATATAACCAGTGTGTTAATTCTCATAAAACGAGTCTTTACAGTTTAGAAAGATATGTCTGAAAGTGTGTCTCAGGGCCTTTTTAAGAAATTTGACCCCAAATGTGTTAATGCCAGTCAAAGGAATGATTGACCATCCTGTAAAATTTTGCATTGTGCTCTCTGAAATAAGAATACAGTTGCTCTAAAACAGTGTTGTTAACAAGAGGATGGGGACGTCCTTTGGATTCATGTAAACATCTCTCCCTCCCATCACTTCTGATGCAGTAGAATCCCTTGGTTTGGTTAAAATAAAAATTAGAAGACATAATTCGGGATGGAAGATTTAGAAATCTTTCAACTTTTTGTAATTCAGGAAGAGGGTCCTTGATCAAAGTATTTCCATCCACTATATGAATCTGATCCAAACTGAAATGCTTAAGCCACTTTTCCATATGGACATCATATAGACTTCTCTGAATAGCTTTGTATTTGGTATTAAGCACTCCATTCTTAATAACAATATCTTCAAAGAGCTGAACAGGCTTGTGACTTTCTACTCTGTTGTAATACACTTGGGTATAGTCAGATATAACTCTCTCAGTGGGATCTCTTAGAATGAGCAGCAGTTTAATGGAGCTATTCATGTCATGAATTCTTCCTGGAGCCTGTGGTGATGTAAAATAGCCTGGTGTTTTCTCAATTGTAATTTGATTTCCATAAGAAAATGGCATCAGATTTCTATACCAGTCTATTCCTTTTACATAATTTTCATCCCAGTCAAAGAAGTGGACTTCTGTAGCTGCTACCACAATGTTAGGATGAATATCCAACATTTCCAGCAAAGCTCTGGTCCCTCCTTTACGAACTCCTATGATGATTGTCTGAGGTATTTGTCTGCTCGTGCCAGGAGGTCTCACCTGTGCTGAATAGTGCTCACTTTTATTGCTGAATAATCCCACTTGTGACTTCAGTGTTTCCAGCAGCGCCCCATTCTCAACAGGAGCACCCCGAGCATGAGTCAGCAGAAGATAAGCTGACACAAGTAGGAAGGCCATGTGGAGAAGAATAATTATTTCAAGATAATGTTTTGCTCAATTAATGAAAGAATAGGTGAGTCCCCTCTGGTTGGCAGAACCCGTGGTAAACACACAGCAAGCTTCTGAAGCATCTGCAAAATAAAATAAGACAAATCAGTGATTCCAAACTCATCATCACTTAAAAAATTAACTCACAATTCCATTCACAAAGCTGACCTGTGAACCCAGTAGGAAATTAATAGGGAAATTATTTGTTTCCCCTGAGTTTATATCAGAAGGACAGAAAAGTCCCATGTGTTGGGGCTTTTTTCTCCTTACCATGAGTGACCACTGATGGTTACCAACTTTTCAACAACTTTTATTTCCTCTAAGCAGATTAGAATTTTTTACCTGATTTTAAATCCTGACCATTTGTTGCTTGTTGTGATTTTCCTAATTATCTTTCATATGTAGCACATACTTCTCTTGTTATAAATACTGTACCCCGTATGATAACAATAATTCCAAAGAATATTTGAATGTTAGCACCTTTCCTCAAATTCCCTGCTAGAATAGTATATTCTCATATAAATAACAGACCTGGATGATGGTGCCACCATCTGGGTTTTAGTGAGCTACGAATCATACAAAAATAATTCTGTTTACTTAGACACAAAACCCAAAACATAGAGGCAAAGTTTTGAAATCTGAGCCTATTAGAGCAGAAAACTAACTCTGTCAAATGAAAGTAAAGTGGCTAAGCGGGACCAGTATGGGAAAAATAAATGGTGCAGGGTGGATGGATTCTCTGTAACTATCCAAGTGTTGCACTGCACAGTCATATGCGTGTTGGAAAAGTCTTGGCAAAATCAGATCTTCAGGTAATATTCTGCAGTTCCTCCAAAGCTCTGTATAAGACATATCCAGATGCTTTCTGGTCACTGAGAGATTTCTGCATGGAGGCAAGTCTGCTTGAGACTGAACAGCTTCTTTTACTTAATCCACATTGCATATAGTCATTTTAAGAAGTGACGAATATTAAATATCTTCAAAATTTGCAAAAACTTCGGACTTGCAGGTATGTGCATGTGCGGATGTAAGCGAAAGAAAACAACTTTGTAACTGTGTTACTAACATTCGAAACCTCCTGGGTAAGTTTTGTACATAATATTTAAAACAGATTGCTAATGGATCAACCATCACAACAACAGTCATAAAAAGTTCAGATCAATGCAACACCTGCACTTGAACCACTGTGATTGGATTGCCTGTTTTTAACTCTGAAAATCCTACAGGACAAATTCCCATTGAGAGGGCTCTTGAGTTTCACTCCATTTCTGAGCAATTATATGACTTAAAAGATTTGTGGGATATATCTACATTCTTGTTTTGTTTTCAATGTAGCATGCAGAAACAAGGGGGGTTTTGTACAGTGAAGCAGCAGTCATTTAATAAACAATAACCATTTTTGGAATAATTTTAAATTATGGCTCATATTTTAAAGTAGTCTCAGAAATGTTACAGCCTTAGCTCCTTCTCCAGTGTTCACTGTCTCTTTTTCTGAACATATTGGTCACAGTACTTCATCTCTTAGAAACAACCTTAGAAAACACAGCTGATTCCCATTTGTCATGCCACTGAGGAGCATTCAGTATTTCAATTTAAAAATTGTTTACTTTGAGTCTTACTTTACAGGCTTAAAGACTTTAAATTTTTGATAATAGTCCAGGCAATGCAGCAGATTCATTAAATCTATTTTCCAAATTTTATTGAAACCTTCTCCAGCTTCTTGGATATCTAGGGCATAATTGTAGTCAGCCTCAACGAGCACTAAACTCACAGTTATATAGCAAATATTAACCATAAAATTGTCATTTAAAAAATAAACTGTGACCTTTAGTGAAGAAATCTGCAGAGAACATTCCCTCTTATGTCTGAGCAAGACTTAAAGGGCAACTGCTTCTTCAAAAAGAGCATAGTTTCAATAGGAAGAGTGAGTATACAATTACTAAGTATTGGAAAAGTCCAAGTACAAATTTGCTTTGTAATGACAGAGTGAAATGCTTTCTTCAGGAATTTGGAAGGAGGTTTCATTTTAAAGATCACCTTTTTTTCCACCAGGAACTTCACTCAGAAGTTCTGTTTGAAGTTCCCAAGAGTAAAAAATGAGAAAATTTCTATGGCAGTCACAGGAGGGAAGAACAGGTATGTTTATACCAAAATACTTTATAGTTACTATTCCTCTGGATGTCAAGTTTGGGAAGTGGTAACCATGCTGTTCAGTGCTGCTGAGGGACTAAAATGCCTTTTACAATAATGGCAGCTAATGCTGGTTTTGGAAAGATCCTTAGGACGCACAGCATGAAACGCGAAGTGTCGCACCCCAGATGACTCCTGGAATGCCAGCTTTCAAAGAAGGGACTCTGCTTTAAGAATTTCAAGTCAAATTTTTCACAATTCACAAGGTTCCTGAATAGTTCAATCTGAGGAAAGGCACAGCAATGCATAAGATGGTTTCAGAAGTAGCAACATATGACAGCATGGCATCTTTCCAGACCTGTGATGCCAGCAGGCTGGGATTTGGGAGCAGGGGCCAAGAGAGCAGTTGATCATTCTTTTAACCTGAAATTAATTCTGAAATCCCAGTGTTAGTTTGCATTCTATTACTCTTCATTGTTAAATTAAAATTCTTCCAGGAAGACTGAGGAATTGTTTTTATAAAAATCTTACAGGTTTTCTCAGTTTACCTCTTTCATGTATGTTACACATTATAATGGCACTTACACATCTGTACATTAGATTACAAGTACTTTGAACTAAGGGAAGACCTCTCTGAACGTCTGCCAAGCAAGGGATTACTTATAAATACCAAGGTGGAGACATACAGTTCGTTATCTGATTTAAATTCTGGAACTATCTCATTTTGAAACAGTTTCATGAACTGATTCTAGACAGGTATTTTAGGGAATTTTACTTAACTTGAAAGAAAACTATTTTTAGATTTCTTGAGAATTAGTATTCTTGAGACTAACTAGGTTAACAGCTTAAATTGAAAAAATAGCAAGGAAGAGGGGAAAAGCAGGAATTTCTCTGAAATAAACTAAAAGTAGAGTAAAAAAGTAAGGAGTATTTCATACTGGGACTCTGCACTAGTATAGATGTGTTCTTCCTAGATCTGCGAACAGGTGAAAAAATTCTCACATTCACTTTTTAATTTTGTTTAAATAATTCAAACACACTAATATTATTTCATCCCTAACTGAAATACTGAAACCCAAATAAGACTATAAGTTGTATGAGAAAATCATACTTATCACTGAGGAAAGATTGGTTTTCCAAAATATTCTCAAGTTCACTTCTGATATGAGCAAGAGTCTGCTTAATTCACCATCTGAAATCAGCAGTTCTCTATAAGACACACTCAGGCAGCAAGTAGCAGAAGGAATTCTGCACATTCTGTGGACTGAAGTATTGTTTGAAAAAAAAATTAAACCTAATTATTAACCATTTTAACCAGTTTTCAAATTAATTAGTTGGTTTAAAAATTTCTTAGAATCATTGCTAGGAAAAATCCTTACCCAGGAAATACTACAGAAAAAATCAAATTCAAAATGTGCTGTAAAATTGGTTCCTAAATAAATCAAAATTGCCTTTGGGAGTAATTCTATCACAACAACATTTCAGCTTTGGCCTAAGATATTTGATTGATTTCAGTGAAGCTCTAAGATGTTAGATCCTGTGGTTAGGTTATAATTGCTACATAAATGTAAAGGTTTTAAAGAAGATTTATCATATATAATTGGAATATTATTAGAATAATTTTTGTGTTGCTTTTATGCCTTTATGCAATTACATTTTTAGAAGATATTAACTGCCTTTTATAATGAAAACAATATATTTTACATTGGTGCACTGCACCAATGAAGAATCTGAAAAGTATTCTTGTAAAACCAACCCCATGACACATGATCAGAATTACAGTGTCTTACTACCATTTTTCCCTGTTATTTGGTAGTGTTGGTGCTGTTTAGTAACATAAGGAACATCAACAGATATGATACTTCTTAAGCAGAAATGTAGTTCAGAAACAAATTCGTGCTGCAGCAAGGACTAATTAAGTAAATAGTACCTTGGGCTGCTGTTTCTTTTATTTTTTAAAGCCTAGACTAGACTTGAGAAGCTCTTATGCTGGCTGAAAAATCATTTTAATATTACAGAAGTGTACTAAACCCCCTTAACTGCTACACTGTACTCTGAAAAAACTTCCAAGTGTCTTATGATTTATCTTCCTTTGGGGTAAAGTACAAAATTGTAGGGTAAACCTACATATATTATTACAAATTTATAACATTATTAGTTCCTAAAAATACTTCCTGTATTACACTGCCTGTAATGCTTTTCATTGGAGAATTCTGCAGCAATCTCTGTTAATGAACTGCCTGCAACTTATTAAGGCACCATTCCCACCTTACAGGAAATTGCAGCTGACCAATGGATAGATCTAGTTCAGAAGTGCAAATGCCTTGGAAAGTCAGGTTAATATGAGCTGCTCAAGGTCACACAGAAGGTTTATAGTCCAACCAAGAATAAAAACCCCAGGGCTTCTAATTCTCCTTCCAATTCCCTTTTCAATTCCAACTTCATGCCATTCCATAGCAGCCTCTCCCAACCCTTATGATAACTTATAGCTGGATTACATGCTGAACTGAAAAGCAAAAAGGTTTCTCAATGTTTCAGCATAAAACTCAACTTTTCTTTTCCAGCCTAACTGTATTCACAACCAAAGGCCAGATAAGGTGAACAGTTTCAGAAATTTCTAGAAGGACAATCATACTGTGATGTCAATTAGACTGGTGTAAAGTATCCCTATACAGACTGGGTTATGTAATAAATAATTCTCAACAACAAAAATATAATTCTAAAAGTTTTGGAATATCTGAAATGAGGCTGGTGTTTTTCCTTCAGTAAAACTAGAATTAATTACATAGCATAAGAAATGCAAATCTGCATTCAGTATGGCTTATACATTTTTTAAAAACAGGCAAATGAATTATTCAGTGCATATAGGATGTGTTGCTTCATAGAATCCAGTATCAATGTATTCAAATCCAATAACGTAATGACTTAAGTCAATTAATTCTAAGCATTAAATATTAGAAATAATACTATCATCAAAAGTCCTCTTCATAATACCTTAATTCTGATTATAATATAATTTGTGAAATAACGGACATTTGAAAATACTTGGCACATGTCCAATGGTTGAACTGAAAAGCATCCTCTTTTAATATTAATTGGAAGGAAGTGCAGTTCAGCTACTTCTATCCACATATGCGAGATATGCCTAGGCAGAGTTCAGGGGACAATGAGAGCACATTTCTGAATGTGAAAAACATTAAAAATTTTGGAAAAGTTTCCTGTGTAAAAACAATTGTGAGTCTTAATTTTATTACAAGCAGAGCAATTACAGGTCTAGGTTAGAATGAGATCAATCAGTGCCAATTGAATAACTTTAGAGCTGTGCCCTTGAAATGAGATTTCATTCAGAGGAATCCCAAATTACCTATTCCATGAGACTAAAGACTATATGGGAGAAGACAGTTATCCCAGAGAGATAACCCTTTAGATGGCATGAAACTTCTCTGCTACAATTTTATGCTCTGCTCCATTCCCAGACTAACTGCAGTAACTAAATAATATTTGCATTGTCATTACTGGCTTTTATCAGAATCAGGTTGGAGAGGTCAGTCAGTTCCCAGGAATACACCTCCCACCTGTAAGCATGGAAAATCTCTGCTGCCAGCTGGAGAAAGCAAGAAAGGGTAAGAGAGAGTAAAATACAACACTGGAGTTTTGTAACAGAGCTGCAAGTTCAGCTCAGTGATCTCTTTTCATACAAGGAGCGGAGGACAAAGTATGAAAAGGGCCACAGATCCAAAGCCAAATACACATTGCAGCAGTTCATATTGCTGATTAAGAGTCTTGTGGGCACCTAAGAATTTTGCTCACTTTCATTTTACTCAAACTATGGGAGTATTTTTGTTAGGAAGATGCACTAAGATTTCCTAAATGAGGTAGTACCTAAAAACCCATGAACCCACAGACTGTCCAGAAATGCTGCTTTGCTGTCATAACACCTCTTTGGGTAATGAAAAAGTTTAAAGGTTTCTCTTTAAGCATCAACACAAAATATATATTAGCACAAAGAAAGACAAAGACATTAACATTTTAAAGTCCTAATCTCATCAGTGAATTTAGTTGAGTGAGCTTTTTCTAATGAGATTGCAGTTTTATAACAGTCAACAGTTACTATCTTATGGGAATAAAAAAAAAAGGCATAAAAAAGAAAATACCTATTTGGTGAGTAATGGTAGGAGCTACAAAGTAACAGCAGTTGGCTGCAGGCTTCTACCAGGTACACAGACTATAATGGATAAAAAGGAAAGCTAAGAAATGTTAGCATGAACTATAAACACCATTAAATCATTGGCAGGTGATATTAGCAGATAGGAGTTTTGAAGGAAGTTTGCTTCCCTAAGGCTAGCATTACATTTCCTAATTCCTTTTCTGACTGCAAATATGTAGCAGAACAGTAATATATACAGTATAAACACACTAATAAATTTCTGAGCTAAATAAACCTTCTACAGCTGTAGTTTACACACATATATTTTATGGTATCTTTGAAAAATATCATACTCAAACCTTCCACATAAAAGTCACTGAATTACAGTTTCATAAAGATCTTTAATATGTTTAGCACACAAAGCCAGGTACATTCTAGGGATACTTGTAAATATACATAAATAAAAATTCAGTCCTATTAAGATGCAAAGAGTGGATAGTGATCAGATTAGCACAGATGAGAAGGCCAATTTTACTTATCATATTGGCATATTTGAAATGGAATTGCATTAGCATTTTGTTGAATTAAACTTACAACTCTAATTGTTAATTAAGCATCTGAATTAATATAAATTGAGGTAACAAAGATGCCATGCCAGTTCTTCAGCCAAACAAGCAGTAGTCACGTAATTATAAAGCTGCAAGATGTAATGATGTGTGGCTGATAAGTAGCTTTTGTGTATATTTCTACAGTACAGCAAAAAGGTCAAACTCCAGCCTCTCTACCTCTGGTATAATTAATTGAATATTATTAATTTTCCCCCACTCATTTTCACAAAGAATACCTTAATACTCATAGATGTTTAGGAAATAATATTAGAATTTGATGCAGAGGATTTATTAGAGACCTGTTTTTTAAAGGAAAAAAATTCCTCAGAGGGTCAGGATAGCAAATTCTACAGAAAGGACCTCATAGTCCATCTTTTCTCAAAGTAAACAAACAAGTACGACTTGAAGAGACCATAGAAAGCAACTGCTTAGCAAGTCTTAACACTGATTAATAAATATATTAGTAAAATAAATAAAAATATATCAGTAAAATGAATATATTAGCCAAAACTGTGTCTTCCACTGGTAAGCAAATTCTTGCTAATAAAGAAGGCAAATACACTGCAATACACAACAGGCAAACAGAAAAGAAACAAATAGATAAAACATTTCTTGAATAGAAGCTCGATGCCTTCAACACATATCCATCATCAAACTATGTGCACATTCAGCCCAGCAGATAGCTGAGATGCAGGAATGAAAGCAATTTAGGGAACATTTGGAAATGCTTGACTACTGGAATAAAACACATAAAACAGCCCTGAGTGCAACACTTGTGTCTCTCACACTGCTCCTCAGGCTGGTACTGGGAGACAAAGATGACAGGCTGAACACATGGAGTAAGCAAAAGATAGATTATTTTCTGGCTATTATGGAAAATCAGAAATCAGATCCTTGCTCCTCACCAAACCTTTTTCCAGTGCCAAAGTAGCACATTAAAGTACAGTAAAAGAATACTCACCACTCTTAAGAGTCTGAGAGTAGATATCTAAAACCACAAAATTCTAATGATTTTCTGCAGGACTTCTGAGATTTAGTAGGGTCCTACCTGACTGTCTTTTCCATTTTTTGTTAGGAAAGACAGAACTTAGGAAAGCTTCTCTGCAGCCCAAATTTTTCAAACTTTGATGTACAGCCCAAACCTATACGCATGTCAGTAGTACAACCAAAGATTTAGGTACATGTCAAAAACTCCTACACTTCAGTGGAAAGCAAAGCAATTCCTTTCCTTCTTTCTGACCAGTTATGACAACTTCCCTGTGCAAAAGCATCCTCTGCATCTACAAGTTTAAGGTGTCCTCACAAAACCACTTTCTGTTGTTACACCACTGCATTCTACAGCACAGTGAATTCCAGCAGAACATGCTCCTCAGCACACAGCATCACTTCTGCCCCATAGCTCAGTGCCATGGTGCACCCAAACACCTCTTCCTCACTTTTCCTTTAGTGCTGCTTCATTTCAAATCAATTACAGCTTCTCAGAAAGCCTCTTTGATGGCTGAGAGTGCCTACAGCAATTTTTTTGCACCTTTAAGCTCTGTCAGTTTTCACCTAAGTCTTTAAGGTAAAATCATATTTAGGAGCCATCTCATACATTCAGGATGTGGACTTCAGGACTTCAGATTTGTGAGACTTGTGACAAATGGTGAGAGTTTGTCACATTAGAAACTTTAACTAGAAAGAGCTACAATACATGTGGTTGGACACAAAATGCATGGTAAGATTTGCTCTCAGATTCAAATACTGTGTTTGCTGTTTATGATAATAAAATTTTTAGTAGCAATTTTTCATTTGAATATGTAGTATCAATTTGGAAAACATCTGTTGCACCTTGGTATCTTATAATGACCTTTTCATATTTTTCACCTCAAATCTGAATTGTCTTATCAGTACTCAGAGAGTTGATAAGATGTTAGGAACATCTATAGCAGAGAAAGAGGCAGAGGTAGGGAAGGGCTCTGATATATTCTCATAATTAACTGCATATTAATTAGAGCAATAAAGAATTAGAATGTTCAAAGCCATTCTCTTAAGACTAGGTAGGCTGTACAACACATGTACTTTAATTGATTCTAATTCCTTGATTTCAGCTCCTCAAGCAGACACAGCCTGACAGCAGACTGGTCTCATTGTGCCACAACAAATGGACATTTCCCCAAGGACTGATTCTTCAATGTAGCATAGAGGAGACAGGTACCTCCATTATCTTACATTTTCTCTCTCAGTCTCCTTCCTTCCCAAATAAAAGAGAAAAATCCTCAAAGCACCAAATTTTGTTATTTTAGTTCCAAACTTCAAAAAACCTTTACTTTTTCTGTAGGAAGAGGTGATCAATTTTGTGATCCTCGATCCATGTTCTAGCTGCAATTAATTGTTTCTACGTACTATATACCTTATGATCCACATATTCCATACTGTTCTAGTCCACTTATTTTTTTCCCTCAGGAAATTAAAAAAAAGAAAAGTTGATGATCAGTACTCATTTCACTTTTCACTGTTCTCTATTGCCAGTACAACACTGCTATATAAAGCAAAGATGTAGGTGTTAGTATGTGGTGGTTTTAAACATAAAATACACATCTTGTGCATTGTTTCTTTACCCCATGAATACCCTTAGCACTCCCTACCCATGCTGCAATTTTAAAGAAAACCATTATCTCACTGTACATTTTACTTTTGACTACAATTTTTCTCCCTGTGAATGCATCTGGAGTTTTTGCAGAGCTAACAGGACATTACTAGCAGGTTTTCTGGAGCATCCCTCATCAGTGTCTCAGCAGCTACTTTAAATGTTTTGAAGAACAAATGTCAACTTGTGAATACCAGTTAATTTACAAGTCCAGTGGGATTCATAGATGAAAATTAGAAAGTAAAAAGCACCAAACCAACACTTTCACATCAGATTGCCAAAAACCACATAAAATCAGACTGATGTTCTGTTACTGTTCACCACAGAGAAGAGGAGTTTAATTCTTTAATAAAATGGAGATGGAATTGGATAATACTGAAGCTGAGACTAGAGAATCTTAATTCACTACATAAATTGTGGTGCACTTTTTAAAGATTTTGAGCACCTGGGGCTTTTTTTGCATTTTAGGATGGCTGAGAACTCCACCGAAGGTTGCCTGTTCTCAGGCACTGATACAACAATTTTCCAACTCAGCAACATAGGAGAAACATATGCCAGTATGTGCAAAGATTCTCCAGCAGACATTTGCAGCCTCCCTCTTTGCAGCTGATGTTGTGTCCAAAACTTGTACCATTTCATAAGAACTTCAATATTTTTAAAAAAGCCTCACATTCACACAGTAGTTCAGAAAGATTAATATGAAATCCAGTTAGGGAAAGAGAATCTCTGGTGGAATCTCCAATTTACTTACACAACTATCCATCCTCCCGCTCTCAGGATTTAGGATCTCAGTGTTTGGCCACTGCCACATATAGTGTTTGGAAAATATAGCCACAATACTATTTCCTCTGAGCTCAGTTTGTGAGAAATGTGTACTTCTATTTAAAGCAACATCATGTTTAATTTCATGACAATAAAGGATTTTTTTCTGCATTCTGATTATGAGTGTTCATTCCTCTTACCTTAAAATATGTGATCACAAGGGAAAATAAATCTCGATTTGAAATTTAATTTGTGGGTATAAAATATGGAATAGTTATTCCTGTTTATAGCATACTAAAAAAGGTAGTGCAAGTATGCAACGTAAGCTACTGGTTATTGATGCCAGTTCTGTTTTAAAGCACTGATAATAGCTTTTGCTCTCAAGGGAGGACAGTATTTCTTCTGCAAACTGCAAATTATATATATTATTTCACATTTTTAGAATAAATCTTAGATTTGTAGTTTGATATTTCTCAGCTAAAATATTTTTACATTCATGTCCCACTTACTCTCAATGGCATCTATCAATTTCAAGCAGAAAGAACATTAATATTAAGAGAAGGTTAGATTTCCCCTGGAAGGTTTTTTTGTCCAGGGAGGTGATACCTATACATTTGGAAAATTATTACAACTACTAATACCTTAAGAGGAATTATAGTCAACAGAAAAAGTGACTTTGAATTTATAGATAATAAACAGTTCAGAGCAAATTTTTTGAGATTAGAATCAAGATGCTGGGATCAAACAATATCTGTCAGTGTGCGAGAAATAAGGGATTCAATTACTCAATGTGAAAGAATCATTATTCCTATACTATGGAACTTACAAAAATTATAGAAATTAGGGCATAGCATGTCAAAAAAAAAGTAATAAAATAAAGCTATTTCCTCTGACATTTAAAAAAATGTAGCTGATATATTTGTCATTCAAGTTCTGGAAGTACTTCAGTCAAATATAAAAGTACCAGGAGAAATAAATAATGAAGTCCAACCTATTTCATAAAACATCATGATCTGCTGTGTATGTATGAGTATGCAAGAGAAATTGAATGTGAAGTGCTTTAAATTATAACACAAAACCATCTTCTAGTAAATCCACCACAAAGCCAGTAGTGAAAAAGTAAAGGATTGGAGAAAGCAAGGGAAGTGATGAAAAGCAAAAAATTGAGCATTTGTAGGAAAAAACCAGGTTGTTAATAATTTTAGTGAGCACAGTTAGGTCCTATACTTGTGCAAATACAAACACACATATATATAGCACACAGAGAAATATAGAACAGACAGTAGTAGAAAATAATATAGACAGATTAAAGAATTCAAATTATGTGGGTTTATGAGCAATGCAGCAGATGCTGATAAATGTAGATCATAAAAGTGGATCGCAAATAGATAAATATGTGTACACTGGAAATATGTTCAGGATCAAATGTTCAAGTGCAGAAGAACTTAAGATTTGTTACAACATATCAAACTTTAAGAAAATTTAGGTTCTACTATAGTGCAGGTACAAAGGGAGGCAAAAGTAGTTAAGGATGGTATTGCAGTAGATTCAAGTGGAAATTGCATTAACTGGAGTTCAGGTTTCACATTTTCTTGTGAGGACTGGATGAAACATAACTTGTGCAGTTATGCCATAACAAAGTGAGATGGAGTTTGAATTTACAGTTGATTACTTGCTTTCCAAATAGAGCAACTTACTCAAACTCTGTTTATTTGCATGAGGAGTTAATGTTCAGCAGCTAATGTGTTTTATAATTTATACCTCAGATGTCTCACAGTAATTTCCCCTTGAAGACAAGCCTTGAGAGTGAAATTTTTCAGGATCATTTATGCAGGTCTCATTCTACTCCCACAAAAGTCAGTCATAGTATTTTTTACTTAATAACAAAGTTATGAAAATTTTGAAAGATTCCTCTGTCTTCCTCATCTTGTGCTTTTCAGAATTGTATTTCTCACCTTGTAGTGATATTACAAAGGCAAATTCAAACACCTTGAATGTCCAGGTGGTAGAAGAATGGAGGAAACCATAAAATTAATTCCTTAAGATTGAAATGATGAGTTGCATTGCTGCAGCTGAATAATAAAGGAAACATCTAATCACTTTGCATGTTTAAAAATACATCCAGGTGTTCTGGAGAGATTTTAAACCACAGAGCTGAAAAACTACCAAGCAATATCAGCCCACATGTTGAAAGATATTTTAAACATATGAACAATAGCAAAAATATCATGGTCATTGATGTAAATTGAGAGAAATTACACTGAAATTAGTAAGAAAATGGAAAGGAGTGATGATATGCTAAAATTAAATCAATTTGTTTAGATGGTGCCTCCCTCCCATAAGAACAAACACATATCCTACTTTGATGAGCAAAATTTTTACACTGCTTTTGGATTCCATCAGTCATGCAAGCTAAATAACATGGGGTGAAAAACAGGTTGACAAAGTTTATTTGGCCTTCTGACAAAGTACTTCACTATTAGTTTCAGGGTAAAAAAGCAAATATTCAATGTGGATTAATAAAATCAGTCAGAAAGCAAAGTGCAGGAACGCCCAAGAAATGCTCAACATCTGTGGACAGTCAGGGATCTGCGTGCGGAAGATCTCGGTTGGTACGGGCAGACAAGAAACCCCCCCTCACCTCGCAGTCTGACCTTGGTGCTGCACCTGGCAACATCCAATTGGATGAAAGTGACACAGCCTTTATAAACCCCTGAAACCTCTCAATAAACGCCATTTTGCTATCCACCATACTGGTGTCTGTAGCATGTGGACCGAGTGGTCCTGACCTTGGACCACCGTGCCAGCTCTAGAACCAGGTCGCTACGCCGTAAACGGCAACATCTGGTGCCAAACCCGGGATTGACCAACACCCGGAGTTCGGGGATCGCCTGGACGGGAGACTGGTGGCTGCACAGCGGGCCTCGTGCAGCGGGAGGGACGCCTCCGGACCCGCGGTGGACCATGGAAGTCATGATGAAGGTTATCAATCAAGTTCATTCTCAATGGGGCATAGATTGTAAGCTGAAAGATTTAAGTCTCGCTTTATCGAGACTGATAAAGCTTGGGGCGATTGATAGTCTGGTGGATATTCTCCACCCAGAGGTTTGGGATACTTGTACGAAGGTTTTAGCTGAGGAAACTATGACATCAGGATCGGGGAAAGTGCTGAAGGCTTGGGGCAAGGTTGTGCAGGCCTTAAAAAAGTCCAGAGAGGAGCAAGAGATCTGGAAGGCCGCTCAAGCGTGGTTAATGGCCACGCCACAGTTGGGGGTGGGAGCGGCGACTCAGACCGCAGAGGGCTTTGATCAAAGTGGCAGCGTGAAATCGCAAACGCCGCACTCCCCCCAGGAGATCGAGTTACCATCCGAGGGGGGGGAACGCGCGCGGTCGTTTTTGGCAGGGGCTCGCGGAGGAAGGGCGGGAAACGGCGAAGTCGCCGGACCCCGAAGGGGGAGACGACAGCACCCCCCCCTCCGCCGTATGAGTCTGAAAATGGCGTCGGACCGCGTGGTGAGGGCGGAAAAGAAAGTGATGAGGGCAGAAAAGAAGGCACGGAGGGCGGAAACGCAGTCAGCCTGCCTAAAAACGCAGGCGCAGGCGAGCGGGGAGACGGGGCGGCCCCCGTGGAGGAGCGTCAGACCAATCAGAGTGCTCAGTTCACTTTGAGTCCTTATAGGGCAAGAACCTCCCCCAGCAGGAGGCGGGGGGACCCCAGGGGGAGGGGACGCCCGACCCACGTAAGAAGGGGCGGGGTCAGAGCCCGAGAAAAAGGCAGAGCAGCCCGGAAATGTCGGATCAGTCGACTTCCAGCTCTGACTCGGACTGGAGCTCGGAGCTGGAGGGGGGATCGGGGGATTCCGACTCGGATTCGGGTTTTAACAGAAAGAGAACAGCAGTATATAAAGTCACTAGCCACAGCGCTCCCGTATGGGTAAAGGGGACATCAGAGAAAGATCAAACCCCACTCACAGACTGGCGGAAAATCAAAATAGCTTGTGCTCAGTGGACCCCGTCGGCGAAAGTGGTGTTCCCGGTCTGTGTGGGGGGTGCAGGGGGAAACCAAAGAACCTATTCCCCGGTAAACCCGAAAGACATGCAGGCAATTATTAAAGCAATCGCAGGTAAGGGGATTAACTCTGCCATGGTCTCCACACTGATTGACGGCGTTTTTGGAGGGGATGACATGTTGCCTTTTGATATTAAGCAGACTTGTAGAATGATTTTTGATGGGGCAGGAATGATTGTTTTCAAGCAAGAGTGGGAAGATAACTGCCTTAAGCAGCTGGCCCTGGTAACAGGGGCAGATCATCCACTGCATGGTTCCAGCATACAGAGGCTTATGGGCACAGACCCCACAATGATCACTCCTCAGGCACAGGCTGAGGGCTTAGGGGCACCTGAAGTTATGACAACAACCCGTGCTGCCCGGGAAGCCATCAGTGTTGCTTCCAAAGTAATAGCCAAACCCATGCCTTGGGCCACAATAAAGCAGAGTGAAAATGAGAGCTTCACTCAGTTTGTGGATCACTTGCAGGCTGCCTTGGATTCCTCAACATTACCCCCAGAGGCGAAGGACCCTGTGTTGGCAGAGTGCCTACGCCAGCAATGCAACTCAGCCACCAAAGACATTATAAGATTGCTGCCGCAGGGGTCTAATATAGCTGCCATGATCACACACGTTGCAAAAGAAGAACACCTAGCTCCCATTCAAGCAGCAGTTTTCACTGCAATAATGAATGCCATGGCATGCTCTGAGTGTGCCCAGGCTGGCCACGTGGCAGCCAACTGCCCCCAGTCGGACCTAGTCCGGTTCTGGCAATGAGTAGACCCAGGGAGAAACATAACCTACCCTAAAGCATTGCCACAAAGGCCACCGACCTCCCGACCGGCGACACCGATGCCTTCCAGATAGGCCGGTCAGCCAGGTCTGACTCGGACCCAATCCTTCGCATGCTAGAAGCTACCTATCTATCTCTGAACGAATCTAACCCTAACCTGACAGACTCCTGCTGGCTTTGTTACGATGTCAAACCCCCCTTTTTATGAAGGAGTCACTTTAGATACCCCCTTTAGTTATTCCACAGCCGATGCCCCTTCCCAGTGAAGGTGGGACACACCCCGCAAAGGGATCACCCTGAGCCAAGTCACAGGTCGAGGCAGATGCTTTGGCAATGCAACCCTAGCTAAGCGGAAAGGCAACGTCTGCACTGACGTGGTCGAGCCCGACCGAAAGAACAACAAGTGGGTCGTCCCATCCGCTTCGGGGATGTGGGTTTGCCAGAGATCCGGTGTGAGCCCTTGCGTGTTTCTTGCCAAATTCAATGACTCTAACGACTTTTGTGTCCAAGTTCTGATCGTTCCTAGGGTCCTGTACCACCCAGACGAGGAGGTGTATCACCTCCTTGAAGAACCCAGCCAGCTCCACAAAAGAGAAATACTAACAGGTATAACTATCGCAATGCTGCTCGGCCTAGGAGCAGCCGGAACGGCAACGGGTGTCTCAGCCCTAGCGACCCAACATCAAAGACTGTCCCAGCTGCAGATGACCATCGATGAGGACCTGCAGAGGATTGAGAAATCCATCTCCTTTCTGGAGAGGTCAGTCTCCTCACTCTCGGAGGTGGTCCTGCAGAACAGGCGAGGACTGGACCTCCTGTTCATGCAGCAAGGAGGTCTGTGTGCCGCCTTGAAAGAGGAATGCTGCTTTTATGCAGACCACACGGGAGTCGTTAGAGACTCCATGGCAGAACTCCGAAACAGACTGGCTCAGAGACAGAAAGAAAGGGAAGCCCAACAGGGTTGGTTCGAATCCTGGTTCAACCGGTCTCCATGGCTCACCACCCTGATTTCTACCCTAATAGGCCCAGTCACAATGATCTTACTAACCCTAATCTTCGGACCTTGCGTACTAAACAAACTGGTGCTATTTGTTAGAAGACGTTTAGAAGCGGCAAACATTTTGTTTCTCGAGCGCCAACAGTTGCTTTAAAGCGTGCTAGTTACTAACACACTTACAATTTTATACTAATTATACTAACCTATGAAATTTTGTAACCTTTACATTTTATAACTTTCTGAGATTTTTACTAATCATGAGGGGGGAGGAAATGTGGACAGTCAGGGATCTGCGTGCGGAAGAACTCGGTTTGTACGGGCAGACAAGAAACCCCCCCTCACCTCGCAGTCTGACCTTGGTGCTGCACTTGGCAACATCCAATTGGATGAAAGTGACACAGACTGCCGAAGCCTTTATAAACCCCTGAAACCTCTCAATAAATGCCATTTTGCTATCCACCATACTGGTGTCTGTAGCATGTGGACCGAGTGACCCTGGACGTGGGTCGCCGTGCCAGCTCTAGAACCAGGTCGCTACGCCGTAACGGCAACAAACATCCAGTTAATTCACAAGCTTGCACCAGACGTCTCTTTAGGAAAAGATACTGGCTGAGAGATTCAGAGTCCAAAGAGCTTCAGTTACTGATGCATTTGAAATTTGAATTTCAAATTAGAGATGGACCTAGATCCCTTAGACTTCCTCGAAAGCCCTACCCTTAGGATTCTTTATGAAGCACCCAAAAATCTCAGTGAAAATTTCAGTTGGATGCACAGCAGTGGACAAAGGCCAGCACATTATTAGTATGCAAAAGCAGTAAGAGAAAATGACAGCACAGTTTGAATGCATTTGGGTAAACTAATGGTTCAGAGTGACTAGAACAGCATGTTTCATTCTGGTCAATCACTCTCAAAAGGAAGAGGGAGTTCAGAGGTGGCTGCCAACAAAATATTGCAAGCATAAATAATTTGTCAATATAAGGAGATAGTAAAAAAATGCAGTCTCTGTACTTTGACTGCTGCATTAGATAAATGAACTAAGATAACCCTTGCTCATTCCCTCACAAGTTCACAAAACATATTTCAGAGAAACAAAAAGGCAATGAAATTAAAACTGACAAAGTTATATGCTCTGAACAATGCACAATTAATCTGGGAGTGTCATTGCCACTAAATGTTACTGCAGATCTATATAAAGCAAACAAAAAGAAAGCAATCACCAACAAAGAAAAAGGACATTTTAAATTGTATTTCAAAATACAGTATTAAATTTCTTATATAAAATAATCTACTATAAAAGTGGATTTTACAAGAGCTGCAGGTGAAATAGAGATCAATTTGAGAAAACTGTATTTCTGGCTTCATAATACCTCAGAGGTATGTCATACAGAAGTATGTAGCAACTTACTAAAGATACTTTTCAAAGAAATTTCATATCAATAAAGTTTAAATAATTTTAAATGCTTTTGGATGTGTTTGTTTACTGAGTTCTGTGGAAAGAGGGAGAGAGGAAAAAAAATCTCTATTTCCAACTAAATGACCATAGTTTCCACTCTTAATCTCAAAGCCCAACTTTTGCCTTTCACTAATTTAGTAAAGACTAGAAAATATAGAATCAGAGCATACAGTATGACATTGACATTGAAAGTACAAGCAAATTTGTATCTACAGAGGATAAGGAAAGCCAGAGCAGCATGCCAGTTTGGAGTCTCATTCCAGAGAGGAAAAGGCTGCAAATATAAAAAATGAAGCAAGTTAGTTAGGGAAAGTTAGGAACTTAGATGGTTCTGGTTTCATAGATGCCAGGGCACAAAGAAACATGATTAAATTATTAAACTTAAGAGGGAAAGTGATAACTACCACAGTTCATTTAATTCCAGATTGTGAGTCATGTATTCTAGACTCAGGCCATTCTCACTGATTGCTAAATTTTCTGTTGCTTCATATTGAACCAAGACACCAAATTCTAGGCCTCTTTACTCAGATCACACCCCACTAACACAGAGAATAACAAGATTATGGTCCATGTAAATACTCCTTAATTTTTTTCTGCTTTTTTGCTTGGAGGTGGCATATATTCTTGAATGATTTCTAATCCATCAAATCACATGAAATTCTTCAGGGCAGAACTCTTATCTAGGCAAAAACTCCACACTTGGGATTTGTAGTCAAACATTTATCTTATTTTCTATTTCTACTTGTTTCTATTAAACTGCAGCCTATTTTATGCAAACCTTTTCTTGGAGATAGCAATAGCATTTTGACACAGTCTTGTTCTCCAGTATGCTTGAACCCTTCCTGTCAAGTCACCCTTGTCTCCCCCATAACCCAAGTAATTAATAAAAGAAACCACCTACTGTTGTTTTTATGCTTTAAAATTGTGCAGTCTGATATTGCTTTTTTGCCAATAAACACTGAACTCGTCAGCTTTCATTCAAAATGTATTAAAAAGAAAGTACAGGAGTTAAATACAAGGCAAGAATTTATATGTGATTAATGAAGAAAAAGAGATATGAATATATGCAGTGAGAAAATTAAAATATAATTAGCCATGAAAGGAACATAATTTCCTGTGACAAACAACAAACATCTATGAATCCATCCCATTCACCTCAATGGAGATGTTAATTTCAGATTCAGTAAAATTAAAACAAACACAGAATAGACAAAGCCAGCTCTCCATCTTTGAAGCTACAAGCAAATGGAAGCACGCTTGCATCTCAGCAGTGTTTTCAATTGAAACCTTTGTTAAGCTTCATCTCAGACAGCCTATACTTGGTTGAACCAAGCATTTACTTGTCTTGTACCCCCTCGCCAGCAGTGGCCCTTCAGGGACACTTGGGGGACTGTACAAACCCAAGGCAAACACTCAGCGATTTTCCTGGGCTCCCATGAGTCTGAGCTCCAGCGGCCCTCTGAAACAGAAGTACGAGCTTTATAGTCCTTAATGGACAATATCAATAATTCTCTAAATCTTACTACTTTTTGAGTGATTGTTAACACAGCTTGTGTCGAGGAGTTCCATGGTGTAACTCTGTGAAACTGTGAAAACGCTTCCTTTGCTTCAACACAAACACACCACCTGCTAGTTTCACCTAATGCCCAATGTCCTTGCAGTAAAGAGCCAGTACACAATCACTCATTATCTATTTACTCACCACTCCTGAGTTAATAAACTTGCCATAGCCTCCTTCTGTTTTCTTCTTCCCAGACTGAAAGCTTGTAATTCTACCTGTTCCTTGTTTAAAAGATTTATTTAATCATCCTTTACTCATCCAACCCATTCTCTCTTTACCTATTCAAGATGCAGGTGCAGCGCTGTGACGCTGCTTGTAACCGTGATGTTTTCTAATTTATTCTATTTCTTTCTAAAAATGTATAATATTAAATTTTCTTTTCTTTGCTGCTACTATTTGCATAGCTCGCAGTGAATATACCGTGAATAGATAATCTCACTGTGAAGTTCTTAAAAAATAATTGTCAGTTTGAAGTCCATTCTTGTGCACAAATTTATAAATTTTTTTCCCTTTGAGAACCACTTTACATTTATTTACAGTGAATTTCACTTGTCACTTTATCACTCAGTATCGCTGAGGTACTTCTTTGCTGTTTGCTTTCATTTCTCCTATTGTAAATAATTTACTATCAGTTGTAAATTTTCCTGTATAAATTTTCCTGTTCTAATGTATTTGAAATAATGCTGGTCTTATGTCTTTAACAAGTTGCTTCGTAAGCTCTTTTGTAATCCACAGTATTGTGGTTTAATGTTGTATTTTTGGGCTTTGTGTTTCTGTTATTATTGGATAATGGAGTAACAGGCCTGCCTTATTTTTTCACATACTGATTTGTTGATGCCTCCTTGTAAGAAGATTAGCCAAAATCTGATTTTTAGAACAGACTAAATGAATCTCTAAGAGGTATAGCAAAAGTCACTGAAGAGAGCTATTTAATATATAATCAAAGGGACCAGAATAAGTCAATTGAAATTTTTCCATTCTAGAGGATCTTAATTTGTTACTGAAGTCCAAGACTAAAACCAACCACACAGTTCAATATGCCAATACACTGCTTTGGAAGTGGCCTAGATGAAAGCATCAGTTCACTTGCTGACATCTGCTGATGTTTTTGCAATAAACCTCCTCTACAATAAGCATACAATACAAACCCCACCTGCCAGAGGGAATTATTTGTACTCAGTTTAAAAGCTTTGGAACAGTTTATAAGAATAGGTTAAATGTTAATAAACCAATAATGTTTTTACACCAGACATTTTATTATTTGGTTAAGGCTATGGAACCTCTCTGACACTGAGCAGTTATTTCTGGAAGATAAGTTGTCTGTATCTCAGCTAAATTTAAGAACTATATTTTCATTTTTCTCTCTATTCAAGACATGACTGAACAGATATCAAATAAAGCTCTTAATTGGGTTCTTGAATTTAGGATCATTAGAATTCCTTGGGGTAAAAAGCACCATATTTCAGTCTAAAAGTGTTTGCTTACATTATTTTGTAATCAAAGAAAACCAGACAACATGTATATATTTTTTTTTTTCTGGTATCATGCTGCAATTTCAGCAACATCTCCTTCAGCTGGCAGATCTCCCACATCAAGTCCTGGGATATTTTTACTGGATCGTTGTATCTGGTACTTGAACTTCATTTCAGCAAGGGTAAATCTTAAGGTTCATGTAAACAGCTCCCCTTCTAAATTCATTGGAAATGCTCACACATGCTTAAATACTTGATTAACTGTGACAAATGAGAAAGGAGAACAAAACCAAACTAGAATAAAAGGCTCAAACTAGTAATTTTCTGTAAAAATTAGATTCTGACACACAACATTTCAAGACTCCATAGGCATGGAAACATAGGGTAAGCTTTTTTAGAAGTTTCCAGTAAATTTGAATGTATCTGTTCTAAATTAATATTAAAATGCATCCCTACTAAATAAACAACCTTTGATATACAAGATTTCCAAGTACAAGACTTCTACAAATACAGCCCATATTAACAAGGACAGTCAGGTACATATCACCTGATAATAACTACACCAAACAGCTAAGAATAGAAGCATATATAATTATGAAGTACTTCAAAATAGGTGTGTTAAATATTTTTCAAGGCAAGAGAAAATATTTCATCCCACTGTTTTCTTTGAAAAGTGGATATTTGCACATGTGCTTACATTATCAGCACTTATTAATATGTCTACTCAGAATAAGAAAATAACCCGTGCATGTCCATCTGAGGTAAATAACAGCTTATGTTACCTTCATGTTACCAGTTTTTAATTTTACTGACGAAAAATTTTAAGTACTATGGCAAATAAAGGCAATGCTTTAGTCCCAGGTTGCAGGGACTTTCACTGACCTCTTAATTATTCCTGTACTAAATTGCTACTTCATTTTTAATGAGTGTTCTATAAATGGTGTAGCTGTTTGTATTCTGAATCTGCAAATGTTGCAAAAACTTCTAAAAATGGGTCAGTTTCAAAACCCTAAAGCTTTCAGTCTATTATTACATAGTAGTATTTAAAGAACATACTCAAGAGCTGATGTTTAATAATAGACATGTATTTTAATGATAGAAATATTAACTAACAATATCAAATAATGTTGACTTAAAAAAATAAGAATTCAGTAATATTAAACTCAAAATAAAACCAAATAAATAAAATAAATTACTTCAATTGAACAACAAAGAGCAAACACTGACATGCATATGCACAGATACAAATTGTTATTAAGATTGAAAGATGACTTAATCATTAGTCACTGTTCATTACTCAAGAAACCTCAGTTCTGTTCTACCAGCAAAACTACTGCTTCACTTCCATAAGAGGTCTCATTTCAGTTAATTCTAGCAAGCTTAGCTTTGCTTGCAATAAAAAGCCATGTTGTGTTTCTCGTAACTTCTAAGCTGTAACTGTACCTACAACACGGACTGAAGATCACTACTGCAAAGCCATTTACATTCTGAAGTTTCCCAATTGATGCTCCTTCTGCAGAGCACCAAAACTGAAACACTTAAATATTTAACAAGAGTGCTGTGTCATTAAGCTGTATTTGAAGGGCTGCTGTTAGGACACTAGTCTGGGCTCAGGGGGAACAGTCAAGTACTTGATTAGTCTAGCTCAGATCTAATTTGCCATTAGATCAGACCACTTCAAGAGTAACACTTGTGTCCTCTCCTTCTTACCCAGCTTTTCTATCCAGAATACGTCTCCAACTCCAGTTTAATTACAACCTCCCTTGGGATTTCAGTTTTTGACATTGAGAAGTTAATAAGAAATTGCAGGTGTAGCTGCAGAGGCATGAACATTTTTGTTGTCATCTGCTGGCATCTATAGTTTTGAAGACTCCTGAAGCTAAATCCACCCTCATTGCATCAGCAGAACAATTTCACTCCTGTTGACAACAGAAAGAGGCTAAAAATGCACATTTTGAACTGCACAGAACAGTCTGAATTAGCATGTGATTTGTATCACCTGTTAGTGAAGGCTAAAAACACTGCTAAACATACCATCATTTAAATAAGAAAGGTCGCTTTAGCAAATTCCAAGTCTTCATCTATGCTGCTTTGCTTTTGTTTTCCTTCCATTCAGACTCAAGGTAAATCTCAAAATGAATAATCTGATTAAATTGCAAAAATTTCTATAATTAATTAGGAACCATTCTCCTTTCTCTTCTACTTGGGGGTGGGATAAAATAGTAGAAATATTTTTTTTCTCAGCAAGTAACTTCTGTATACATATCTACAATTTGTGGCGTCACAGTGCCACAGAGTAATAGAGCACTGAGGCTGAGGGGACCTCAAGAGGTCACTTAGTTTGCCACTCTGCCCCAAGGCTCGATCAGTATACTGAAACCATTCTTGACAGATGTTTGCATAACCTGATCTTGTAAAATTTCCAGTGATGGAAAACACATCACTTCCTTAGGCAATCTATAAAAACATTGTTAAAAATTGCAGCTACTATGCAAGATAGCAAAAGTCCTTACTGACACTCCTCTGCAAGATTAATTCTTTCCCGTTTTAATCCACAATATGGCACTCTTGAATTCATGCAGATAATGACTATGCACATATATCTCCATGACTAGGGATATAAATTCTGCATAACTGAACACAAGTGCTCTTAAATTAGTAAATTACAGAGAATTTCATAACTAATCAAGCTACAAATGCATTGAATTCTCCAATTCTCCAATAGTATATTTTAAATAAATTTATCTTACTTTCATATTATTTTGAAACAGAAGGACACACATTTTCATGTACCTATATATAAATATACACACACATCCCCTCTGGGTAGACTGTGAATTAATACAACTTTCTAATGCAAACTATTCCCAGGTGTCTAGGTCTGTTGAAACCAAAGGTTCTAATGATAAAGAAATTAGCACCTTCACAAATGAGGACTCTATGGTCAGGGCCAAGCCAGATGGCTCTTGACACCTGTCTGCATCCTGACTGGCACTGAAGGGTCAATATTACAGTTTATTCACAAGCAGGAGCTGGGAATCCCTGTTGGTCGCAGTAAGGATGAATAATTAATTCTCTCCTAACAACATAAAACCCAGCAGGATTTTACTTGCAAAGGCAACAACTCTTTCCAGAATTTAATACACATTAACTAAGGCTTCTTACTTTTTCCTGCAAGGTTGTTTTTTTTTTCTCCTTTGTGAGAATAATTTTGCTAGACAAATTAAAATTTTTGTGGTGGTAGAGAGCAAAAGATCTCGCAGTTAAGGGAAAAGGACAGCTTTAAGGCTTTAGTCCCAATATCTGGAAAAAAAAAAAAGAGCAACAAAAATAGATCAAGAACAATTTTTAGAAGTGGAAAAATGGACAATTTCTTTTTTGATTTTATATCCCGTAGAAGAAAAGTTTTGAACTTACTGAGTTAAATATTGGCAACATTGTACCAATAAGTGTGTGGGGACCTTTTCAAACAGCTGGAACATTATAGATTTTTGCAAGTTCACAAGCCCTGTGCTCACATTTCCAGTAAAAGCTGCTGTCTAATACAAAGCTAAATGCCCCAGGGACATTGAAGTGAACGTATTTTTCTGCTGGTTTAAGCACACCAGCAGTCATTTGTAGAGTTTACATGGCTTTCTTGTCAATACCTGCTGGTCACAGTTGGTGAAGAAGCAGTTTCACTTATGATCTGCTTGCTAATTAAGCATGGCAGCAGCCATTCAGAGTGAAATTTTCAACAATCTGACGCACAAAAGGAAAGAATCAGATGTATTCTCAGAAGACTTCAACCTTTAAATCATTTTGATTCTGTAGTTATTGGAACTGAAAGATAACAGAAATTACTTTGTCAGATTAACATGCAAGTCTTCTGATAAACTATAATATGCTGTATGTAGGATGAATGCTTTAACCCTGATGTTCTACAACAAAATTCTTTAAGAGAAGGAAAGTTGAAAGGATTTGAAGTAATCCCAGTGTAGGCCAAAACTCTGTATAGTCTTCTGCTTCGTCTCATTTTCTTCAGTGGCTCACAATCTATCCTTTTCTGTTGACATCTTTCATCTTCTAGCTGTCCTTCATGTCTGCTGCCCATTGCTGTCCTTGCAGGAGGGTTGCACAGCTGGTGCTCTTCTGCACACAAAACATCCTAGAAAGCATCAGCAAAGCCACTTATCTCGCTGTTTCAGTTCTTTGCTTCCTTGACCTTCAAAAGCCAGTTGCTTCTTTGCTGAATGATTATCATTTCACATCTCACTGCTGCCTTATATTACTCCTCATTCTTGGTTTGTATCCATGTGTTGTCTCTTAGCTCATGCTTGTATTACAAACTCATAGGCAGAAGTCTTTGACATTTGTACAGCCCCACCCAGTGGTGCCAGGCTTGAATTCCAAGACACATTGCAATACAGTAAATAAAATAACCCCTAAAATATTAGCTTCCTTGAGATCTCACTCTTATGTTATGCCCCTTGTGTGCAGGGAAGATAAATCTGGAGGGGCTGAAATGAAATAGAACACACCAGTAAAAGTGAACCTTTTCTGACAGAAACCTCAGGATGGCCCGAGCATTACTGCAACTACCAGAGGTGACTGGAAGGCCTCTTCCCACAGAGCAAAAACCCACTCCACAAGGAACACTACTGCATCCCAGCATATTTTTAAGCATTTACAAGCCATGCTCACATTCTTCAAATAAAATACAATAAATGTTTAATTATACCTAGTTTGCAATTGCCACTTTTCAGTTCTTGTCCACCTGTGCTTTATATTTATCTTCTCTAAAAATATACATTCTACATAATTGGAAAAAAAGTGCCTTTTGCAATTTTGTTGTGTTCCAAAGGAGTGTGCCTGGGGAGGAGCCAAGGCAGGCAGAGAAGCCCCCAGCCTGGAGCAGGCAGTTTTTGGGCAGTGACTGTGGTGCCCCTGTCACTGGGAGCAGGGATGTCCCTGTGGGTATTGCAGGGCAGCAGCAGCTCTCCTGCCTGGACACTCTGCACTGCTCGTCATGTCTCTATTCTGCTCAGCAAAACTTCAGTAATAAACTTCTGCAAGGAAAAACACCCGATAGTGTTACTAAAAACCTTCTTTTGGAGAAAATACTTAGAAAACTAGACAGACTTTATTTTTTTAAGCCCTTTTTATCTTATAAGAGACAAGCTAAAGATCCTCTGGCAAGATAGTAGGGGGGGGGGAAAAAGGCTTCAGAATATATATGTATAAGATTTAATTTTAAAGACTGATATTCTTTCCCTGACCTTTGGCCATTTTTCTTTTAGATTCTTAATAGCAAATGAGGTTGGGCTATTAAACTCTCTAGAGATCATTCACAAAAGAGCTAAATAAAGAATCAAAACTGAGGCACAGTGAAAAATACATTAGAAAAATAAACTACCAACATTTTTAAGTAAAGTAGTCCAAAGAGTTAGAAAGCCTCTAAATTTCAATTGCATGATGTTGTACTGAAAAGTCGTCCCCGAGTCCTGATAATTTTCATGTTTTTCTTGGTTTGGTTTTTTGGTGTTGTGGTTTGTTTTTTATCACTTCAGTGGTATCTATTCTTTGAGGTGCGCTCTTGACTGAGATTTTGGCTGCACATATAATGAAATATTTTCTGCTGTGGAATACTTGGCAAAGTGCTGCCAATAATCACTAATAATCAGAAAATGTCACAGCAGGCAGTGCTGTCAGTGCATGAGTAGCTCATACATTAAATTCTGCGTTGCAGAACAAAGAATACAAAGTCTTTGAGCTTTTTTCAGTATGAACTGCTACTTATTAAATATCAGGATTTTACTAAGCATGCTTTTAAGAAACACTTCAATGGAAAAAAGGTCACAAGAAAGCCACCAGTACCTTTCTTTTTTTTCAGTTGGAGAGTTTTGCGCAAATGTTACTCCTGTGCAAAAATCCAATTCTGTCTATGATGATGCAAGGATGACACAGTATTGTCTGTGAAGCTAGTTCTGCCCTGAGTAAGAACCTTCTGGCATCAAACTAGATTAAAAAGAACAGATGGTTGCAGAAACATAATTAAGAAAAAGAAAAGGAAGAAGAAACAGATATCAAAGCATCAGCATCTCTTACCCTGAATTTTCCCTGAAAGAAGCAGAAAGGAAGTTTTAAAAAGGTTGGATCATCTATTCCATGTAAGATTCTATTCAAAAATTAATATATCAAACACTTGAATCATAAAGAAGAGCCAGATGCTCAACATGAACTTGGACACTGCTAAATGGTCACTATTCATTCTCAAGAAATTAATATAGTGAAACAGAAAAAGTCTTTTCAGGTAAATTACCATATTCTTATTCATTAGCATAGAATTAATCAAACACAGGTTGGCTTTAGGTCTCACCTTGCTGTGTATCTGCCCTGAAGACATGGCATTCCTTGTATTTGATTAAATATGGAACTTTTCTGGAGCATTAAGAAAACCTAAACTAACCCCCCAAAAAAACTGCAAACAAAACAAAATCCAGAACCCAACTGCTAGGCAAAAGACAAAAAGTATTAACAATGAGCATAAAAACAAATGTATTTTTAAAAAAATACAAAGTTTTAGGTATTCAAGAGCTGGTTTTGTATAGCTATCAGACAACAGTGCCTCAGGGGACAGCTTGGGATTACACTTGCCTTCTACATCTTGGCTTGCTGAAAGCTGACATCTTCTGCTAGTGTAAAATACAGTTTATAAACAAAACAGCCCTCAAGAGTCAGAGCTACAATCACAGCAACATAGGCAGATATGCATGAAGTTGCCACATCTTCTTACAACAAGCTGCAAAGTTCACCAGCATCATCTTCAATGAATCCTACACATGAATCTCTCTCTGTGTGCAGGCCCTTTCCTGCAGTTAAGTACTGAGTTGTTTCATATGCACACTCTGATCATGAAGGTTATGCTTAGTATTCTGCAGTAAAACTTTTTAATTACTTTAAAAGAATATAAATTTCATTCTAGTCGTTGATGCTCTTAGAAACAATTATAAAGCAGCAAGAATTTCAGAAAACAACTGTTAGTATTATTTAAATTTAATCAGAGATCAAAGTTATAAGAGTAGGTAAAAACATCAGAAGTTTCTGGGAACAGCTGAAAAACCTCTACATCTGGCTCATTAAAAGTACAATACTCTACAACTCTAACCATGTGCAATATGGATACCTCCAGTAAAAATAGCCTTAGTTTATGATCTATTCTGTGGCACATATTCAGGGGTTCAAAACAGCAAACAAGAGGCACAGGTTTGAGTGAAGATGTTAATAATTAAAAATATTGACTCTTGTTGCCTTATAATAACAAGTCAATATTTTTAATTATTGTTGCTTTATAAATTTATTATAATTGATAATAACTACCTTTGAAGTCCACTAGTGCCACAGGAGTATCTGTACAGTCACCATAAATGGGAGGAAAATAAGAAAAAGGAAACTTGTAGATTGGGATTGAAGAATGTGCAATTAAAGCACATGTGACCTTTTTGCTAGGCCTGCTCTGAGCCATTGCAAAACACTTCAGTCTGTAGTGAAACCAATGCATTCATCAAGTTCTATCAACTAGATTTTAATTTGAAAGTCGAAGGTGTATATATAAATACAAATGAAAGATTACTGTGCAGTGTCTAAAGGGTAGCCTTGTTTATTGAAACAATAAGCACTGCTCTTTAACACCACTGATATGAAATCTTTTTAGCAGCAATGTTTTTATTCAAAATTAGCTATGTGCCTTAAGTTATAAATTGCTTTGTTCTCAGTACAATGTAACAAAACAGATCACTTAGTGAAGCAGCTCAGAAAATGGATGTGCTTGTGACACCTTTAATGTAGGTCCTTTTTCTAAAGAACAAAGAATAAACCTCAAAAACTCAGAATACTTAAAAATTTCTATTTATCAGACAAGGAAAAAGAGCCTACATACATTACATTTAGGCTGTCAAAAAGGTTCATTATAGGAAGCTTATATATTTATTTACTTATGGAACTGGTAGGGATCACTGTCTGTTACAATTACAGCCACAACACTCTATTCCTGACAAGACTTTACCGTGTCTCTGTTAGCCCACAGCACGTCTGTGGAACTCATGGTTATCAATCTGATAAATCTCAATGTGCTGTGTCAGTTTTAAGCACCCCCAACTGCTCAGGCACACAAACATCAGCAGCTATCAGGTGCTCTGTAGTACTTTATATCCATGCCCTACACTGTCCTTCCTGATATTCAGTTTTAAAAATCCATTTTCTGTTTCATTGCTCTGGTACCAATAATCAAATGGCAAAAGGAGTTGCCTGAAGTTGTATCCAGTGTCCCAAAAAGATAGTCTGAGGAAAAGAGGGCTGAACTAAAACCAATATAAGATATTTAAAAACATTTTTTTATTATCTATTTGAAAGAGAAAGCAATATGACAAAACTTAACACAGTGTTAATCTGAAGGAAAATATATCTGTAATATGAGTTTATAGGTGTATGTTTCTTCAGTTCTCCTGAAAACAAATTATGACTCCAGGAGAGACTTTCAATTTTATATTTTTAAACATGAGATAGAAAAGCATTCTTTAGACCTAGTTGCAGGTATTATAATAATTAAGCCATATAATAAGATACAGGAAAAACTGAACTAATGATTTTATTGTACTCATGGATTATTTTTGGTCTTCTTGTTGTTTCTAAAAATATGTTTAGAAAAAAAAATTGGAGGAAAGATGCCCATAAAGAAAAGTGCTTTTTTTTCTCCTAGGACAGTCAGGCATGGGAACAAGTTGTCCCAGGAGGTGGTACTGTCTCTGTCCTTAGATGTTTTCCAGACCAAACTGGGAAAACCCTGAGCAACCTGGCCTGATTTCAACACTTCTAGAGCAGAAGGCTGGACCAAGATACCTCCTGAGGTATCTTCCAACCTGAATTTATTGTATAAGCCTATAATCTGTGAAGTGTTTACAGAAGTATTTACAAAAGTATTCATAATTCATTTTAAAGGAAAAGAATAAGGTCAGAGCTAGCACTACCACTGTTAAACAACAACAGCAACAACAAAAAAACCCCAAACAGAACATCATCTATCTTCTAGAAATACACACAGTATGACCACAAATAACACACTGTATGGGAATAAGAAAAAAAGGTCCTAGAGGCGGGTAAGAGAAAGAAATGTTAAATGCTAATTCTGTAACAAGTTTTACACATACAGTAAGAGACAAAATAGTGCAGGAAACAATATTTTTTGGTAGGCTCTATCATCTTGCACACTGCACGTGCTGCAGATGACAGGTTCTCATACTTTTAAGCAAGCATGGATAAAACACCCTGTTATTACCTGCAACATAAAAAAAATCAACATTCCATTCTAGAAGAATTAATCTCTTTCCAGTTCCAACATGACCAGGTTTGGTTTCAACAATTACAGCTGTTGTTGCTCAACAGTTGTTTTACAAGTCAGGGGCAAGAAGTGTGCTCAGACCTCTCCTCATCCAATACCCTGTCTGGCTTCTCAGACATTTCAGTGGAAGCAGGAGCAAGTCTCAGAAGTGAGTTAGAGTGCACTGTGCAGATTTAATAACTCCTTCCCCAGCTAGAAGTCTAAAGTGCTCTAAAAAAACATAAATAAGAAAACTGAAGTTCTCTAGCAAACCCTTGGGCCAATTACACAAATCAGAGGTGGAATGATTCAAAGCATGATGGACCTGTCTTCTCCATTCTTTTCTTGGTAATTTTAGCATGAAGAGTTGGTTCTTGCTAAAGGTGGAATCAGCTCAACTACAGCTGACCTAGACAGCTATATAAAATTACATAGTTCTCCAAGTTTTTTTCTGATTAAGAAAAGAAACAGAGGATGGAACTTGGTGTCTGGTGCAATTTTGCTTATTTACAGCGGTAAATTTCTGCTTTTCTTAGCACAACAATTCACAAGCAAGTTTTCTGTTCCTTACTGTTTTCCTTCATCTACCATTCCATTTAAAAACTCTCACAAAGCAGCGTATGAATTCACACTTCAAGTAGTCATTTGCAGAAGGTCATGAGCATTTGCTTCATTTTTCACTTCTGTGCCATTTTCTCATTTCTTCTAAGGTTTATTTCAGCAAAACTCCTCAGCTGCACCAATTGCTATTTTACTGAGTGATGTACCTTTGTTGTGAAGTTCTTAAATGAAAGACAGTGGCTAATTCCTCCAGCATCCTTGGTTTTCTCCAGGAATTGGCTATCACTGCTAGAGATGTTAATTTCTAACCTGAGCGATCTGCTAACACTTGACTGCAGATGGATTTCAGACACCAATTATATGGATGATAAAGCACCGGCTTTTCACAACAAGGCACTACAGTTGAGCCCTTTCCACATACAGCTGCTGGCCAACTGTTGGTTATTCAGAGCAAAAAACTCAGCTTTTCCACTGACAGCCAATCTGAGCCTCATCTGTAAAGTCAAGCCCAGTAGATCAAAACAGACTCCGTTCTTGAGTTTTCTGTGCCAAATGAAGAATCAAAGAATACCAAATGAAGGGCAAAGAAGGCTGTACTTAGAAATGCAGTGCAGTGTACAATCACTTTCTGGTCTGTGAAAGAGATGAGCAGGAAAATAGATGGCACTGGTCTCTCCAGGCAAAGACAGTTTTCTTTTACACTGGTGTCATATGGAGAAATTGGATTACCACACAATAACAAGTCCAATAAGCACAGATTATGAGTGTAGGATAGAAAGTAATTTACCACTAGATTAATCCCAGGCATTCCTCTTACCTAGGCTGCATTAAAACAGGAGCATCTATCTTTCCACCCTATTGTTCAATGTGTTTCATATCCTCTGCTACCCCCAGAAAGAACAGTACATATTCTATTTACTTTTTCTGTTCTATTTTTTTATTATATTATATTTACTCTCTACAAAATAACAGTTTCACATGCGGCAGATGAAATCTGTTTCGCAAGAAAGTGCAACAGTATTTTTAAGTTGCTTGCATTTTCACTGGGAGAAAATGTGGATTTACGACTTGAGCACATGAAGTAGCTACTCTCAGACAATCACACAGAGTACACCTTACTTTGCCAGCTAGGATCTGAGGTCACATCAATATAAGAAAACTCTGAAATATTAGGCCAAATTAAATCTAAAATATTGATTTCTGTGTACAGGTATTTCTTAAAAAATATAATGGCCATTCAGTAAAATATACTGAATGGAGAGAAGAGAGAAGTGTTATATACTTATTGAATTAATAAGATTTAAAAATTATTAAAATGTTAAAAAAGCTAGTTCAGTTTAACTTTGAAACGATTGTCTAGTGATCTTGGAGGAAAACCATTTATAGCTCCTCCCATTTCACTCAGCCTTCCTAAACCTATACTCTTGACATTAAATAGGAAGAAACTAATGTATAAAACTTCAAATAGGGAAAACGTTTTCCTTATTACCTTAACAATTTGATGGTAATCACTTTTCAGAGCCATTCCCCATTAAACAGGAATGTATTAAAGGTAAGTGGGTATTTACTCAGAGGCAAAATTCAAATAAGTTAGATATTAAAAGGTCAAGATGAAATTATTTCATACTCATATAACTAACTGGAAGGTGGAATTTGTATTCTGTAATACAATAAATTACTTCATTTAGGAAGTAAAATTCCTCAGGTCATTTGTAGAAAGGGAAAGAAGTTTTGCCCTAGCTCTTTTTTAAAAAAAAAGAAAAAATTCTATTAAGTTAGGTGAACCAAACTCTGCTACTTATACAGATTTCCTGCTGCCAGCATGGTAAGCTCTGTCCTACAACTCAGATTCCTGAAACCTGTAGTTCTCTTAAACTGAGGAGTAGGTAGGAAGAGAGTAATTCTATTAAACATAATCAACATTTTCTCAGGTAATATTATGCTAAAATAGTGTGTGGACAGGTACATTCCCTCCAAAAGTTTCTCACCAACCCTATGTTGATACCTAAAATTTCTTCATGCCTGACATAAGTACATTTTAAAGTCCTAAGAACAAATTCAGCTCAATTATACAATGCATTTAAACCACTGGACATGGGGTACATTCTCATACTGAAAATGTCTCATTCAATAGCTACAAACTCAAAACTTAATTCTGAATCTCACCCAAAGTTTCCTATGTAACAACTCACAATATATGCTTGGTTGCTCCATCTGTTTAAGAAAATGAGATTATAACAAGATTGAAAAAAAAAATTAATCTTACCATCCACAACAAAAAAAAATCAACAAAAGAAAACTATTGCTATTAATAGCTATGCACAAATAATACATTCCATGGGACCAGGATCAACAGCACATGGCTGAACAGACAGAGAATGTGTCAAAATACTAATGCACATATAATACACCATATGCAGAGACAACTGATATTTTTTGACTCATAATTTAAAAAATCACTCCGTAATTTGAACATTCTTCTTTTTCTTAACCTTTTAAGCAAAGAATCATTCATAGATAAATGCAAAATCTGAAACAATACTTGCAATTTTAAGCCTGTATCATTATTTCCTTCCAGATATGCATACACACACACACAAACACACATATATAGATAATTATTTCCATTTACTAAATGAGAATACCCCAGGATCACAAAAAGTAAAGTAGGAACAATAGAGTAGCCCATATATTTTATATGTGGTATAAAGTAATATGATCAGCTTGTACAGGAATAAACATGTTAAAACATTTATGGTATTATTCCACAATTGGCTGAACAGTT